>JACCGJ010011274.1:0-45702 GCA_013407085.1 Atriophallophorus winterbourni | reverse complement strand
AATAATAATAATAATAATAATAATAATAATAATAATAATAATAATAAAAATATTAATAATAATAATAATAATGATAATAATAATTTTCTTGAACATCCCAGGCATGCATTACATGATCATTTTATCAAATTTTGAACTGCAAAAGAAAATAGAACAGTACAAATGACCGAAGTAAGCGGGATTTTTAAACATTTTTTTCCGTTCAAATATTGAAACGAATATACAGTAGGTAAGAAGAAAATTCTCAATATCTAATAACAATAAAGTTTCAGTTAAATTTCGCCAAGATTTACGAATAGCAAGGATGCGATAAACAAATGGAGAACAGAAATGAAAAGTAATTATGAAAAGCTGGTGCGAATTGTAATGAAGTTATCATAAAAAATTATTAGATAGATTATATATGCATAAATTTATGTTTTTACGGAAAGGATGGTTGAAAAGATTGAAAAGGGAACATAAATCCATCGGAATAAGAAAATCTAAGAAATTGTGGGGAATGAGAAAGGGTGTGCTTAATAGCATGGGAGTAGGGTACGTTGTGAGATCCAATACTCTTGAAGAATTGTCAACGAATCGAACCAAAATAAGTTCTTCAGCCACATTTTTGTTATCTTCAGGAGAGTGAATCGCATACGGAACAAATCTCGGGCGGATAGATTTCAAGCCAGTTTCAGTGATGGTTCGGTATTCGAAGACACTGGACTATAATGAATATAATGAAAGATATTCTCTTCACTAGCATGGTGAGAGGTCATCAAAGTAAAATAGTACATCATTTAAAAAAATAAGTATGTTCATTAAAAAACAATGTTTTTTCAGTTTTTACGTTTTTTTTACTTTTATGGTAGATTTTATTATTTTGCACATTTAGATAAAAATGCGCTATTATAGGCCTCATACGAAATAAAAGACAGTTATAAACATAATGGTGTATAGAAATGTCATGGAAGGCAATGTTGAGATTAATTAGTGTAAAAGCATGTCTAGGGTCTGGCAGCCTGACACTTTATCCAAAGTTAACCATGGGATATTACCGGAATCCACGACATACAAATATCAGAAAACTACAAGTGTAATCAGAAATTAAGCAGTGAAGCAACGTATATAGGATCCGGTAACCTGACACTTGAATGGTCATTTATCCAGAGTATACTATCAGACTTCAATATATACTAATATGCGGATATTCAACAGCCTTGTTCGATTGCGCAGATCATATCAAATATAATCTTGAAAGCGCATGCCAGACTGAAGCTTAACTCGCTGCTGGGAAATGATTTGGTAGAAAAGAAGCAAATTCAGACGAATTCTGCGTAGCAATAGTGGTTCGGCACTCAGCAAATTACACCTTTCAAGATAAAGCAAGGGGATAGAATAGCCCAAAGATATTTTGGCGAAAGTACGTTGAATTATCTCTAAGAAAAAACAATCACGCCTCCCCACGTAGGAATATATGATATTACAATAATCAAGATTGGCAGGACCTTCATTCTATATAGTGCAATTTTACAGTCGCGTAAGAATAATTTATGGATAATTAAGCCAAAGTTTGGTCGTGCTATCATGAGGATATGTCTTGCTTGCTCATTAAAATTCAGAGGAAAAGGAATACATAAATCCGAGGTCCCTAACTTCTGCAGAAGGAGTTATGGTTGAACCATTTAATGTAAGTGTGTTACAGGGGATTAAGCAGCGTAATACCATATACTGTGTCTTAGGAACCGAAAATTCTAATCCCCATTGTGCTTGAAGGAGAAGCGCGATCAGTGCTAAGGGATATCAGAGTGTGTAGCATTTCATTAGGTGGAAATGATAGGACGACTTTCATGTCATCAGCGAAGATGAAGAGTTGAGGGTGGTTCACAACACTTTGCAGATCATTAACATAGATGAGAAAAAGAAGGGGGCCTAGAACGCTGCTTTGAATTACGCCACTTGGAATCGGCTAATTACGTGAAGTAACACCGTTACCGTTAACTGATAAGGTGCGATCAGACAGAAAAGAATAAAACTAGCCTAATAAATGCCCACGAATACCTAAATATGATAACTTCAAAAGGAGTAGCGTGTGTGGAACCCGATCGAAAGCCTTGTTTATATCTAGGAATACAATAATCACTGATAATCTTTGGTCTACTAAACTGGTTATGTGATCTAAATATTCCAACCGGCAGGTAACACAAGATTTTTGGTTAACGAAACCACGTTGGACTGGGGAGAACGCATCTGGGCCAAGGAAGTCCAACAAAGATTACTTAATTAACTTTTCAAATAACCTAGAGAGAATAGGAGTGTGAATAATAGGGCGACAATTCGTAACGAGGCTCGAATTACCAGATTTTAAAAGAGAGATAATAACCGAGTGTTTCCAATGAGTTGGAAAGATTCCGGATTTGAGAGAAATATTGAAAAGATTTAATAAGAGTAAGGAAAAATCTTCACTATTGTTGTGTAAAATGGCTGATATAAAACCTACACCGTCGGGTTTGTAAGAAATTTTACTTCGACGGGAAATGTCTTTTATAGTGTTTTCCATTTGCATAACTTTCACTGCGCATGTTCAACTGCTTATGCCGAGTATCGGTTTATGTACCTAACAAGCGCGCGGTTTTTGGTTATAAGTGGCGTGACGCATCTCTTGTTCTGTTTTGAAACTAGCTCCATCCAATGTCGTGATTGTGCTGGAGTTCATGTGTTCTGTGGTTGCGTGATCTAAACTACATCAGAACAGCATTGTGTTTTGACTTTAAACTATAAACTGCTAGTAGTAACACTCCTAGTTGCCCAGTCTTATTTATTACATTATCTCGACTAGGTTTACCACTACAATTGGTGAGTCCGAATTCGAATTACTTTTTCACCCATTCCCGTATACGCATTTTGCTTTCTCATTTGCTTTCTCACTATTTTTCTCAAAACATGAAATCTGACAATGAATCCAACGACGTCGCAGAGGAGAAAATAAACCATTTTACATTACTCACATTTGATATGAGTGATCTCGGTTTATGGTTTACACAAATTGAAGCGCTATTCGAATTATATCGAATATATATCCTTACGATGTCCTAAACTCAACTGTGATTTCGCGCATTGACTCGACTGACGAACAGAATTTACGCAAGCTACTTTCTGGCGCCCAACTTGGTGAACGTCCCCCTTCCAAACATTTGCGGCACCTCAAGCAATTGCAGGGCGGTCAACAAATTAACGACAATGTATTGCCACAAATATGGTTGCAGAGCCTTTCTCAAGAAATTCGTGAAGACCCCACACCTGCTTATTTTATTAATCCCTTGAGAAAGAACTTTCTGACCTGAAATCTCAGTTCAATGAATTCTCCTTGCACATCCAAAACCTTTCCCACGCCCGGAGTACCTCTCGTGGGAGATTTTCTCAGCGGTTTGAAAGCAGATCCTACAGTCGCTCAAATAGACCTACTATTTGTTACTACCACCGTCGATTTGGCGTGAAGGCTATTCACAGCACGTCGCCATGTACTTTTACCATTGAGACCGAAAAACAGGGAAACTTCGTCGCCAGGCAGTAAACACGGCGGTTCTGTCTGGCAATACCGCTAGCCGTCTACTCCACATCAGCGATGGTTCAACCAGTTTGCATTTTCTAATCGACACTGGTGAGTAAGTCACCGTTATCCCACTCACAAAATCAGACCGCAAGAACGAATCCCCCAAGACACTCCGAGCGGCAAATGGTACCCGAATTTCCACTTACGGTAAGCGTTACATTTCTGTAGATCCAGGTCTACGACGCAATTTTCCGTGGATTTTCATTGTTGCGGATGTAAAAGTGCCGATTTTGGGTGCAGACTTCCTTTCTAATTTTAATCTTTCTATTGATTTGGCTAATCGTAAGATCATTGACAATTTAACAAAGCTTAATACATTGGGAGTTTTCTGTAATTTACCCATACAAACAATTCGTGTGCTTATTCCAGACACATCCTCTACATACAGTTCCCTCGTGACAGAATTTTCTGATATTTTCAAACCTTCTTTCTCTACCACTCCTGTTAAACACGATGTCAAACACCATATTTGGACCCGCGGTCCACCTATTTTCAACAAACCTCGCAGATTGGCTCCCAAAAAGCTTGAAGTTACCAAATGGGAATTCGAGCACATGTTGGAGCTTGGCATCATTCGACCCTCTCATTCTCCCTAGGCTACACCTCTGCACATGGTGGAAAAGAACAAAGCGGACGCCTGGCGCCCATGTGGTGATTATCGTGCCGTAAATCGAGTGACTGTCCCTGATTGTTATCCTATCCTCCATATACACGATTTTCCCCAATCTCTTAACGGCAAATCCGTTTTCTCTAAGTTGGATATAGTTCGTGCCTATCATCAGATACCCGTAGCTGAAGAAGAGATCCCAAAGACCGCAATCACCACTCCATTCGGTTTGTTTGAATTTCTAAAAATGCCATTTGGCCTACAAAATGCTGCTCAAACATTCCAGAGATTCACGGATCAGGTTTTTCAAGGTTTGTCTTTTGTTCATGTGTATATTAATGATGTTCTTATCGCTAGTTCCACTCCTACAGAACACATTGTACACCTGCGTACAGTTTTTCAGCGTTTGTCACATTACGGCGTTATTGTCAATCCTGAAAAATGTTTGTTTGGAGTTGCTTCCTTGGAAATCCTCGGCCACTTTGTCGACAGTTCTGGTATCAAACCTGTGCCAGAAAAAGTATCAACCATCAGTGAGTATCCCTTCCAAGTTCCCTTCGCCAGTTGGAGCGTTTTCTCGGTCATGTGAACTATTATAGGCAGTTCATTCCACAATCTGCTGCTGTATCACAGCCAATGACAGATTTACTACGCGGCAAGGAGCGCGATTTTAAGATGAATGACAACGCCATCAAGTCGTTCGAATGTGTAAAATCGGCCTTGAACGCAGCTACTTCACTGACGTACATGTCTACGTGTTCCAATGCGGAGTTATCAATCACCACAGACGCCTCTCAAGAAGCAGTCGGTGCAGTCCTCCAACAAGATGTCGACGGTATCACCAAACCACTTGCTTTCTTTTCCCGACGTCCGCAACCAGCTCAGACACGATGTAGTACGTTTGGCCGTGAATCTTTGGCCATCTATTACGCAATACGTCATTTTAGCCATTTGTTAGAAGGACGCAATTTCACTGTTTGGTCCGACCATAAGCCCTTAACATTTGCCCTTGCTGCTCCTTCAGATAAATATTCATCTCGTAAAATCCGACATTTGGACTTTATTTCACAATTCACAAGTTATATTAAATATTTGTCTGGACCGTGCAATACTGTTGCTGATGCATTTTCCCGTATGGAAATTTCTGCAGTCGCTCATTCCCCCTTGGATCTACAGCAGCTAGCCCTTGCTCAACAGAACGACCCGGAACTCCAACAGTACGACACATAATCATTTTCTTGTGTTCGACAATTTCCCGTGCCCAATTCAAACTTGCACATATTGTGTGATTTTTCTACTACCCAACCCCGAGATTTGGTTCCCACTTTATTCAGACGAATTGTTTTTGATCAAATCCACGGTTTATCTCATCCCGGTATCCGCGCCACTCGCAAACTTATCAGCGATCATTTTATCTGGCCGAGTATGCATAAAGACATTCAATCATGGACTAAATCTTGCATCCAGTGTCAACGCAGTAAAGTCCAGCATCATACCATCAACGCCCCTCGATTATTTCCTCTACCACGCGAACGTTTCCAACATGTCCACATCGATCTGGTAGGTCCCATGGCTATATCCAATGGGTTTACATACATTCTCACTTAAATTGATCGTTTCACCCGTTGGCCCATAGCTGTTCCTATTCCTGACATTAGTGCGGAAACAGAGGCGAAAACTTTCCTACAAAGCTGGATTAGCAACTTTGGTGTTCCATCAACCATAACCACTGACCGTGAATCCCAATTCCAATCAACCTTGTTTCGTGAATTAAATAACCTTCTTGGTACGAACCACATTCAAACTACAGCATATCATCCCTGTGCTAATGGTCTGGTAGAAAGATTTCATCGCCAGTTGAAGGCTGCGTTGATATCTCATGGAATTACAGAGTATTGGGCAGAGCATTTGCCATTAATTCTTCTCGGTATCCGTACGTCTGTGAGAGAAGATCTTGGTTGTTCTGCGGCTGAGTTACTATATGGCATGGCACTTCGTCTCCCAGATGAGTTGATCAAATAACCTGACATTCCAATTCACTTAAGCATTCCTCATTAGGTCAATCGTTTATGAACAGTCATGCGTCAATTACGCGTAACTTCTACCCGTTCTAATAACCGAACTTTTTATCTTCCTGCCGATTTGCGAGCATGTGATTTTGTTTTTGTTAGAACGGATCAGGTTCGTAGACCACTTCAACCTCCCTACACTGACCCTTTCAAAGTAATCAGCAGACATGCTAAGTATTTTTTCATCGACAAGAATGATGAGCACGACATCATCAGCATTAATTGTCTGAAAGTCGCTTATGTTGAGTCTGTTGTCTCTCCCGAACATGACGCTGTTCCCACCAAGATTGAAAGCACTGCTGAGACTGCAGTTATTCCATTTCCACCCAGTCCCTCAAATCCAAAAGAACATTCATCACAGTCCACCCAATCTACTTAACCATCTATATACTCACACCCCCATCTGTCCCCAAACTCGACTAACTCGTTCCGGTAGAACGGTCAGGTGGCCCGCTAACCTAACCGACTTCTCGCATTGACGTTTTTCGAGCGATTGCAAATCTCTTTCCAACGCTCTAGAAGGGGAGTATTATAGTGTTTTCCATTCGCATAACTTTTACTGCGCTTGTTTTACTGCTAACACCGAGTAGCGCCTGAAAACAAAAAATCAAAAAAACGTATTGTTCCTTTTTCCTTCTTGATAGCGTCTTGCAAGCGGAATATACTAATTGATATACAAGTTAGAATAGATGTTAGTTACATTGTAAGGAAAGAAAGTTGCCGAACGGGAACAACCATTTTCACTGGCCTTGAGTATTTTTACTTCGACTGGAATCAAAATATCAATTATTTAAATAATGCGCCGGACGATTTTTTAAAACAGCCGCCAAAACTATTTGGTAAATATATCTATAAACAATCGATTTTACAACTATTTCAGGTAAAATGGTGTAATATACATCCAGAAGCTTTTGAACATTTAGATAAAAAACTTTTTTCATCAATTTTAGTGGCGCTCAAATATCATTTAAGCGGTCGTCTGTTCTTTGTTTGGAATTTCCGCTCGTTTTTCGCTGATTTGCTGTCTAGATACTTTCTTGTTACAACTCTTAATCTGTTGACTTTGCCGCAAAACACTGATTAACTACCAGATGTGTACAGCTTATGGCAGGTATAGGACAGTAAGTTTATTCACTCATCTTTATTTCCCAGTTCCACTGATCATCCCTCGTCGTGGAATTCGCAATCACAGTAAATAAATTTTTTAATAAATACTATCAGGTTTAACATGGGGCGAGCCATGATGCATGATTTGAGCAAGCCAATCACAAACATCAGCGGAAATCTGGGTAAACGCGTGAGTACCATCGTTCAATTTTGATAGTTTTTGTGAATAACAAGGTTTAACATATTTGTTCACTGTCCACTACCATTTCACTGAACAAATACCTAATATATTTATAATATTTGCTCGCCGCACTAGCGCTGCTGATTCCCGTAGGTATTTTCTGTAAATCGATTAACTCTGGTCTTTGTAAATTCGCCACATACGATGATTTTATATTTTGATAATCGTAAAACTTGATGGTCAATTGTTTGAACTGGAATTTAGCTATCTCACCGGTCAATTAAGTAGTCTGTTTTACAGAAAGCCACAGACAATCATTTATAGCATAAAATTTGTCATCATCCGGCACCGACAACTAATCTCTTTAAATGACAAGATTCTTTGCGATCGTGAACAGCATTGCAGCATCTTGTTAGCGGCGGGTGTTTTCAAGCACACCAAAAGAATCCGGGCATTCGTTTTGACTTGATCAACTATCGCCCTGTGATACTGGTACAATAATATCAAGTTCAAAAAGCCTAACTGCCGTACACCAATAACACGTTGAAATCCTAAGAGGATGGCGATGGGTGGGACCTAAAAAGCTACTATTAGGTGCCTTCACCTATAATCGAAACGCATTCAATAATGTATTGTAAACGAGTAGAGCGACGTAAGCGTGTCAGTTTCATTGCGACTTTCACTTACGTATCATAATTGACATACAAAATTAATCACATACAAAGAGTGTGCCTACAACAAAATTATCATTTGAAACCATTTTGAGCCATATAACTAAAAGTATGACGCAAAAATTGCCCCGTGTAAGCCACAACATTGTCTTCGTTGACGCGTCCAACCATTGAAATGATTATATTCAGAAGAGCGGTTTCTATCTAACCTTGGATCGCTTACATACTTTTGTAAGACCCTGTTTATATGCTTTTCCTTTTGTTGCTTGGAATTTGGCTCCAGGTCTCACAATAAAACCGCACGAACCGTAGCTTTGTAGACTCTGCCGTTGAGAAGCTCGTCTCTAAAGCCTAAGGGGTGAGTTTATAAGGCTAAACTTCGCGCGAATTTACTGTACGGAATGAGAACTAGTATGCTTCTCTGACAGCACAAGTCTTATCCAGGCAAAGTACTGTACATTTAGAGACTGCTCGTGGGCTAAGATACTGTGAGGTTGCTCAGGCCTAAACAAATATGAGAAAGAAAAAAAATGGTTGTGAGACTCCAGCGTGTATTCACATGGAGCTCACTACCGGTGGCAAATCAATTTATTACGGTTAGCTGCACTGCACAGAGGTGCGGTACGTTTGCACATCCGTGAGACTCCAGCAAGAACTGACCACTAAGAAAAGAAGAAATAAGGCGCCACAGCTTTTTGACAATTGTTTTTCTACACCGTCGCTGGAGTTACTTGACACCATCGGATACGTAACGCAACTATCCTTTATAGAAACTTTAGTAACGACGTAGTTATAAAAAGTTACCATGCATAGACTCTGCTGAATGTGAATGGTAAATAATCGTTTCCTTGAAGTGGTTTTGTTTTCCACCTTAACTCGGTCGTAAGGGTGGCCACAACCAGTGGCGTGCGCCAGGGCTGTCCGCTGTCCCCATTCTTGTTCAACTTTGCGATCGAGGATGTCCTCCAGAATGCTTTCCGTAGCTTCACTGAGGGTGGGATCGAGCTACTTCCAGGTAACCGTGTCACTGACCTTGATTAAGCCGATGACATTGCTTCGCTTGGTGATGATCCGGTGTTCCTACAGAATGCCCTGAACCAACTAGCATTGGAGGCGTCTAGGTACGGATTGCACTTAGCTCCAACTAAGTGTGAGGTTCTTCTTCAAGATTGGGAGGGGTTGCACCCCACTCTGACGGTCGACGACCTCATTCTGGACTGTGTGGAACAGTTCACCTAACTTGGTAGCTGCATCACGGCTGGAGGAGGGCTGGAAAGTGAGATCTCTCTCTGTGGTGGCAACAACGCACTAGCAACGTTGAAGTGAGGCACCGTGTTCTAGTTGTGGACAGCCTGATGCTACGAGACCTAATCGACCGTTCCCGTCTCCGCTGGCTAGGGCATGTCTTGAGAATGAAGCCTGAGCGCCTACCCTTCCGCGCGCTGCGTGTGTCGGTTGGCCCAGGCTGGCGGCGGTGTTCAGGTGGACAACCGCTGACCTGGAAGAAGGCCTTAAAACGCTTGACGTCGGGTTTAGCTCGGGTCGGACGAACGCGGCTTCCTGGGTGGGGTCCAAGGGATAGTGAGTGTTTGTGGCTTGACACGCTGTCGATGATGGCTGAGAACCAGCAACAGTGGAGAGAGTGCATTCTATTTTGTGTTCCTCCCTCAAATTTGTGAAAAAATCAAAAAATCGACATGTGGAACAATGGACGAAAAAAATTCCCCCTCATATTGTACCTTTTTTTCTTTCTTTTTCTCGTGCATTGCTGGGTGGCACTTTTTCATTTTTAAATGATTGTGTAAATATTTTAAGGGTGGCCAGATTATGACTTTGTTCAAACAGATGAAAGCTTTGCATGTTTAATTAACTGCAGTTGGGCCGGCCCGTCACCCAGGTTAGGCTCCAAATATCAAAATTAACAATGGCTTACCCATAGTGATATGGCTCAAAATCGACTCCACTGTCGATCTTGTTGTAGGCATCTTCTTGGAATGTTTGATTAATCGTGTTTGTTGTTAAGTGAAGTGGCCAGGAAAGCTTGTTATGATGCGTGACAGTAAAATCCACCAGGAAGCTGTCATGCTTATGTCGCTTGCTTGAATGCATGTTTAATTCGAGGTTTAGGCACGGATACACAATGGTGCTAGACTTCTGTGCTGTACAGCTAACACCGTGCAAAGTCGATCTGCCACCGACAGTGAGCTGCATGCGGATACACGCTGGAGTTTCACTGTCATTTCGCCTTTCTTACATCTGTCTGTGCTTGGGTAACCTGACAGTATCATAGCCTGTGTGCAGTCTCTTACTGTGCGTCAGTTTGCCTGGATCCGGGCTTGTGATGTCATACGTACATACCTCGTCCCACTATTCTCCTTATCTTTCCGGACTCCACCCTTACCCAGCTTTTTAGGATTTTGTATGCTATAATTGACAGTTAAGCCCTCGCTACTTGTTACCGGTGTAATGCTGTCAGTGATTATGTTGATGGCTACATGTATGGTATGGTATGAAAACACAAGCCTGATCCAGGCAAAGTGCCGCACAGTCAGAGACTGCACGTAGGCAAGGATACTGTCAGGTTGCCCAGGCCTAGACAGATATGAGGAAGAAAAAAGAACAGGAAATGGTAGTGAGACTCCACCCTGTTTCAGCATGCAGCTCACTACCGTTGGTCAATCAATTTAGCACGATGTTAGCCGTACATACATGTGCTACATGATGATGATGCTCTTCCATGTTAGCAAGACAAACTGTTCGCAGAACAGCAATCCAGATGTTCATTATCCTTGTGCGTGCACTTCAACGCAGCCTACTAGGTTTTACGCAGACCGCGCTTGTGATACAAATTATTTCAAAAATTAGATAAGAGAACACTTGACATTTGGAGGAACTTGCTCTTGACTACTTACTTTAGAGGCACTGTGTAACGCGTGGTCTACAGGCTGGGCAAGAGCAGACACTGTTCTTGGCTGTTGATTGTAGAACAAGTCATCAGTGTGCAACTGACATCTTTCGACCGAGTATTACTTATCGCTGTGAGCAGTACTGGAGATATCGTTCCTCCCGAATCTGACTGTTTAGTCATTCGAAACGTTGTGTAGCTTAAGACCGTCATGCGCTTGTGATGCACATCCATGGTCCACATCACACGAAAGAGTCAAACAACTTGCATGCATTTCCCTGTCACACACATGACCTTACGAGCGCAAACAGCACGACACCGGTCGTGTGATGTGTGTATGTGTATGTGAAGGAAATGCATGCAAATGAGAATTTTTTATTCATGCTAATAAGTTAAAACCCTATGTACATGTTTTTAGGCACGTGATTTAAGAAGTTGATTATACCTACCTTATCCAACAGTGACATACAAGCGCAACTTGTATGGCGAATTTGATGTTAAACTTAACTGAATAGCGATACTTTTACAATTGTACGTCGTAATAACCTTTCGCGTGACTTGTGAGTTTAAGAAGGCCCAATTAATGGATCGTTTTACACCCTAAGATGTATAAAAATAGAAAGCGCAAAATGGTCTTTCTAATGTTTTAAGATGACTGTAAGTAAATAAGCGCTTCACAGTGAACCAGAGTTCACGTATTTTGTTAATGGATCTCGTTTCATTACCGTCGCTGGTATTTGACCAAGCTGTTAAGCTCATCTGCACAAGTGTGCTCCATCAACTAATTACGCACAAATTTTGCGTCACCGATTCTTTGCTAATTTAGCTTCCTATACAGTTGAACTGTTTTTCATGCTGAACGATAAGCCAGTTATTGTTAACATGTAAGAATTGTCGGACTAGTCCTAAAAAGCGCCTTGCGCGTGACTTTAGAAACCTACCCTACCGGAATTTTTAGAATGTCTTTACCCTAATAAAGCACAGTCGTCGATATAAAAATGAACGATAACACACCTCAATGTGTGAACTGTCCTATTGCCTCCGTTAGTGTTGAGTATAGCACCTTTGTTTACGTACAAATATCACAAATTTTTGGATATTTCATTGTATCTCAACCGTAGAAATAGCGCAACGCTACATCAATTGTTAACAGTTGCGCGATAGAAAATGTCTGTCTAGCTCTGGCAGCCTGGCAGGATTATAATCCACTTGCAGTCTCTGGGTGTGCGACACTTTGTCTAACTTAAGACTTGTGATTTCATGCACAACCACCTATAATGAAATCACAAACCTAATCCAGACAAACTGCCGCACAATCAAAAACTGCACGTGGGCTAAGATACTGTCAGGTTGCCCAGGCCTAAACAGATATAGAAAAGAAAATAGCAATGGCAGTGAGACTCCAGCGTGTATTCACGACAAATCAATTTAGCATGGTGATAGCTGCACAGCACAGAAATTCTGCACGATTGCACATCTACCTATAATAAACTTTAATGAATGTGTGATTTTGCGCATTTATTATCTTTTAATCCATACTCTATTCCAAACATTTTCTCGGTATTTGTAATAATGGTTTCCACATCCACTTTACAGGCTCTTTTTGGCAGCGGAGCAAGCGGAGCTGTCGCGACTCCCTCCTTTAGTGATGTTGCAAATCTTTCCGCATCCGGTTTTAATTCCAGACCCGGATCATCCCAACATAACGGAGAAATGTTGAGCTCGACTGCTAGTGGCCCGCACGGCCGATCTCCGTTTGCTGCAACTTCTGCGGAAACCAACTCGGATAACATCTCATCTTTCTTCAATGTGATGGGATTTAACGGCAGCCAATCTGGTCCGACACGAAATTTCTCTGAACCTTCCCTTTTCCCATCACTATCAAACAATTCCAGGGTTGTTGGGAGTGATATTCCCACGGCTAGGGTAGGATCAGCCGTACCGAATTCGTCGAAACCGATTACCGATGCTCGAAATATCGGCAATTTGTTTTCGTCTCCGTTAGCTTCGGATTCTGCGCCTCCTTCCTCGTCGAGAGGAATAAAATTGGATCCCTCGGATTTCCCTCCTATTTTAACCTCGCTTGGTCGAGGAAATAGTAGCTCTGTTGCCGGTGCATTTTCTTCCTCCAGTCAAACGCCACTTCGAAATTACGTTTCTGTTATGTCAAAAGGTGCCGCGACAACAGAACCACCTTTGACTACTCCTAATCAGTCATCTCAAAATCCCCCGGAATTTTCCAAACAAGATTTTCCTGCACTTCCCGGACAACACTCCTCACCGACTGCGACATCATCCGTTCCGTCGTCTTCAGCCATATCCTCACTCCAACGACTTAATTCGTTCAATCCATCAACAAGCCATGTACCAGGGTCGATCGGTGGTGGCTCTAATCGTTTACTAACGCAATCTGCTGCAACCATGCTATCGCTACCATCGGGCGCATTCGGAACATCGTCAAACGGCTCCGGATTGCCTCCCGGGATGCAGGTTTTACCCAACCATCTAGTCACAAACATTCCCAAAAACATGATTGGTGACCAGTTTGGGATGCTCGGCTTATTAAAACTTATACGAGTCGGTGATTACGATACGACACTGAATATGTTGGCTCCGGGCGTGGATTTATCCTCCTTACACAGCAATTGGCAAAGTTCTGGGTAGGTCTATCGTAATCGTTATTCCGTTGAACGAACACATCAAAGATTTTCATATGTTTTCTCCGAATTTGGTGTGATCGTGGCATTATTGTTTGACGGTCATTCTATTAGCCGTGCATTACATTTGTTTTCAATCAGGCAATTTTTCTGTACTCTGCAGGCCATAACGTGTTCAATTATTTTGTCATTGGTAATAAGCTGTCTAGGCCCGATAAATTAATAGCATCTTTGCTCACGTGCAGTCGCTTTGACTGTCTTCGGGCTTGTGATTGCATATTTACATACCGACTGCGTCAAGAGTTTTACTGGGATAGATGACTGAATTCTATTCATCACAGCATCTCAGATACATTTGTTTTGATATTCTACTGCGTTGACTGCTTTGAATTCACAATCCATGTCGAAAAGGCTTTAGTTTTAGCACAAACTGATCAACGTCTTGGTCAACTTCTTGCTTGCACGTTTGTAAGAGATATCTAGCATAAATATTATGTTTCGAGCAGACGTAAAGTTGATGCAACGCCTCTATTGCAGAATTATAATCGCTAGAGTACATTATCACGTACCAGAAAATCCAGTAAATGAATGCTAGTTTCGAGTTTATCGGATTTGAACGGTTCCGCGTAGTTAAGGTTAGTATTGAAAGTACGAATCTACTGAATCCAGCGTCTAAGTGAGTTGGGATCAGCGTCGAATAATCTTGGTCGTAATGTTTGATCCATCGTGTTCTATATACGTAAATTTTAACGTAGAATACGATCCGAATTGAGTCCAATAGGAAGTCACGTTTGTATACAACTTTACTTATCTAGAACGAGCTGCGCTAATCTAAAGATTCCCGTACATCAAGCTAATTACTAGGAGACTGCAGCGTTCGTAACCATCGTAATGTAATTCTGATTTTCGCGATGAGCTTTCTCTATTTAAACTGGTAGTCGTTAATTTATTGTTTTCCTTTACTGTATGTTAGTAAATGTGAAATCACAAGCCGGATGGAGGCAAAATACAGTCACATACTGCACGTCGTCTAAGACACTGTTAGGTTACCCAAGCTTACAAGAATGAAAATAGAATTGGAAATGGCAGTTTGACTCCACATTTAGCGGTCAACCGTTAGCAAATCAATTTAGTACGGTGTTAGCTGTACAGCACAGAAGTACTGAATCATTGCACATTGGTGTTCAACTTGTGTTCGCCGAGCTTGCGTAGTTGTTGGACGTTCCGTCATCAGGCTAGATGACATCATCAGCAAAACTTCTTTCGAAGCGTCTTGTAGTTGGAATTCGTTGGTTATTATACCGCTTGTCTGTCCGTTCACCGTCACTCCCGCGGATTGGTCGAGTTCATGTTATGCCTTCTCCGTGAGCGGTTTTTCATTAGCCCATATGTTGCAGTCAGTTTTGAGATGCTGGTTTATTGAATTTGTTGTTGAGTGCCACGCTTCCAGGAATTCTCGCACCCGTCGGTCGTTTCCTCTGGCTAATATTCTTATGCGGTCCCAGTCGAACCGATGCCCAAATTGATCAGTTGGTATTGAAATGAGTTAATTCCGGTCATGTCTGCGTACGGCCAACTGGTGTTTATGTAGTCTTGTGCTGAGTTTGCGACCTGTTTGTCCGACGTAGTTTTTTCGCTGTCTGTGCATGAAATCATGTAGACGCTATTCGACTGTTCTTCTTTCTCCACTTTGTCTTTCGTGTTGTTGAAGTGGTTGCGAAGTGTTGATGTTGGTTAATGCGCGCTGTCGATTCCAAGTGGCCGAATTACCCGAGCTGCGATTTCAGAGATATGTTGGATATACGGCAGAGTGCGTCTACTTCTGTTTTCTTCTGGGTTTCTTTGTTGGGGGTGGTTGAACCTGTTGCGTAGTATAAAGCTTCTTGGATATCCATTTTTCTGGAAAACTTTGAACAGATATTCTTCTTTTCTTCTCAGTTCATCTGTACTGCAGTGGGTTGCCTCTCTTCTGAATAGGGTTTTTACGCAACTGCGTTTGTGAGTGTTCGGGTGATGCTGAGAAAGTTCAGTATTTGATCCGTTTTCCGGTAGACGCAGGTCGCTAACGTTCCTTCTATTTTCTTTCTCATATCTGTCTAGGCCTGGGCAACCTGACAGTATCTTAGCCCACATGCAGTCTATGACTGTACGGCACTTTGCCTAGATCAGGCTTGTGCTTTCATACATACATACTAACGTTCCTTCGCTTGTCCGCTTCACTTGAACATCCAGAAATCGTAAACAGCCGTCAACTTCAGTTTCCTTTGTAAATTGGATTCCAGTAAATACACGATTGAGCAATCGATGTAATTCATCCAGTTCTGTTCTTTTCATAATCACGAAGGTGTCGTCGACGTAGCGGATCCATAATTTTGGTTTGATTGTTAACAGGGCAATTCGTTCCAAAGGTTGCATAACTGCCTCAGCAACGAAGCTGGAAATCGGTGATCCCATTGGCGTTCCTCGGATTTGTTCATATATCTTTCCATTGAACTTGAAGTGCGTTTGAAGACAGTTCGATCAGTTCCATTAAACTTTCGTGTGTCAATCGATTTCCATTATGTTCCGTTCCTTTTTCATTGAGTAAAGGTGATATAGTTTGCTTGGCGAGCGTTCTGTCGATTGACGTGAATAGTGCCGTTGCGACGAGAGAAACCATTAATTCGTCCTCTTCGATCTTCACGTTCTTCAATTTCTGAAAAAATGTTCGGCAGAGTTGACCGAATGTTCCGAATCTGCTACTAGGTATAACAATTTTCTCCGCAGCTCTTTAGATAACTTGTACGTTGGTCCTCCTGGCAAAGAAACTATTGGGCGCAATGGAATATTTTCTTTGTCTATTTTTGGTAATCCGTAGAATCTGGGTATAGTGGAGTCTTGCGGCTTCATTCTCGTTTGTTCTACTCCATTCAGTTGTCCCATGAACTTCAATTTCTTCAAGGTTGCGTTGATTTTCTTTTCAAGTCGTTTTGTCAGGTCTTCGTTCATCTGTCTGTATGTTGTTGTGTCACGGAGTAGTTGTTCAGCTTTCTCGATATATTCTGCCTTGTTCATTACGACGGTCATTCTTCCTTTGTCAGCGGGAAGTATAACGATGTTCTGGTTTCGTTTCAGTTTGTTCAATGCTTTGATTTCCTGTTTACTGAGGTATGTTCTATGTTCCTGGTAAGTGCGGGTACAATTCTTTGTCTGACTTCTTTGCGCGTATCTTCTGATAGGGTATGAGACTTCAATATCGACTCCAAATTAGCGGCAAACTGAGTGTGATCAGCGTCTTTCAAGTTGAAGTTGAGGCCACGTCCGAGAATGCGTTGTTCGTTCTCAGTAAAGGGTCTGTTGGATAGGTTCTTGACCCAAAGTTCCCCGCTGGTATTGTCCTGATAAGGGGTGATATTGTGAATTTTGTTTTCCAGGTCACGTCGCTTGTTGGCTTTGGTTTTTCGGGTCGTTATTGTGATGACGTTTTCTAACCGTTGCGTCAGTTCAGGTCCAAATCGGTCTTCACACTTTTGTCTTTCAATATCGATTATTTCTGCTTATTTCTTCAAACGATTGTGTGCATCTGAAATGAAATGAGCATTCCCAGCCATTCTCGGTTTCGAAGTTCCATTAGTTACCATGCCCGTGGATTGTTGATTGGGGGTCGTCGTTGTAAGGATTTCGGGGTCAGGTTTCTGCGTTGGCACTCGTGTAGGAAAAAGAGTTGTTTATAGGTTGCAGCTGTTCTTCCACTAAAGCTTTCCCGGCGTCTGGCGCACATTCATATACACTCAAATCTCGGTACTATGCCACCTCGTTACTATGCCACTTTTGCTCGGTTCCGACAAAATTCAATACAAAATAAATTTACTATGCCACTCCCTACTCTCGTTACTATGCCACTATTCTGTGACTATTTAAAAGCGCATTTTTGCGCATTTTACGCATATAGTCAGCCGGTTTCAAGGTCAAACACGCGATGTTTCGCCCTGACGCCAGCTACAACAAGCCAATCACGTCACGCACAACGACAAGCCTCTTTCCTACTCTTGCTTTAATTTAATTATCGATAGATAGACCCACGAAAGCGGTCGCACAAACAGACACTCACAACAGTGACATCGTTATTTTTCAAACTATTCAGCCCATAATGTCAGCTCAGAAACGCACGCGAACCGACTTTACGCTGAGATCATCGATGCTGCGAAGAAGGAGCCGAATCAGTCCAAGTTGGCGAGGGAGATTAGCAAGAAATGGGGCGTCGAAGTTAAGAGAACCACCGTGAAGGGTATTCTCAGCAAGAAGGATGCAATTGAAGCTGCAATCAAAGCTGGAGTTCCATCGAAGCGCACGAAGCTGACGCAGCCTCACGACCCGAAGTTTGAGGAGGGAGTGCTGATGTGGCTGAAGCAAGCAAGAGGACTGAATTTGCCTGTCAGCAGCGATCTGGTCAAGGAGAAGGCGATAAAACTGGCCGAGCTGATGCACATCCCAGACTTCATGGCGAGCGACGGTTGGTTAGACAGCTTCAAGAAGCGCAATGGCATCACGTTCAAGACAGTGCAGGGCGAAGCTGGAGCGGTGGATTCCCAATCCCTTATTGATTGGCAGCAGCAGGTTCTTCGGCCCTTACTCAGGCAGTTCTCTGCAGCTGAAGTCTTCAACCTGGACGAGACTGATGCGAGCGTGTGATCGGCTAAACAACGAGATGAACAAGATCCGACGAAAGAAGATGCGTCAGCCGACGATTTCGGAGAGCTTTGGACTGATCGATTGAGCAAATAAATGATGGACTTGAGAAAATAAAGCCGTTTTTACAAAACCTCGTTACTATGTCACTCTTGCTCGGTCCCAGCGAGTGGCATAGTACTGAGATTTGAGTGTACTGTGATTTCCACGGGGCTGTTTGATCTGGCACAATCTTGCTAACTAGCTGTTGTAAATAACTGAATCGTCGCCGCCATGCACACGTACAACGTATAATTGACAACAATTAATCACGCGTCTATAACACAACCATAGTCCAATCTACAATTCTCACTCAAACTAATCTTACAGTCTTCATGTTATGGCTCCAAACATCCAAAAACCGGTTGTGAAGTGAGTGCTGCGTATATGAGTAACCCATTACATGACAATTCGCTAGCTAGGTTGCACTGTTGTGCAATTTATTTTCACTAACCAATGAATTGTGGTTTTGTAGTGGCTGCCAGTTTTATCTCCCTTAGACATTCGTGATTCGTACCTCGTTTGAGCACATTTTGGCCATGTGCTTTACTCTATGTTTTGAGAATAGCCTGGTTTTGAAATGGTTAGCGATAACATTTGCGACAATCTAAGTCCATCCCATTCCTGTACCAATTCGCGCACCGATCCTATTGTACAGTACTTCTGCACGCTAAATTCCACTGTCATTCCCGTTTCCTTATATCTATTTAGGCCTGGTCAACCTGACCGTTCTTAGCCCAAATTACAGTTTGGCCATGCATCACTTTGCCTGGATCTAGGCTAGTGATCTCATACACACATACATACCAATATTACGGGCTTCAGTAATTGAATTCTGAGAAACTAGTAAACCGCATTATCAATTGTCGACAACCTTGCCTACAACTCTAGGGTAGCGCATGTTGTTCCCTCTGTCCTTATTTTAGCACATTATCCAGGCTCAACGGTTGCTCATTCTTCTTCCATTTTGCAGTGAATTACACACGACGTTTGTCTCTCCATGCCACGATTCTTGTATTGGGCGGCCACAAGACATGGATTACGCTGTCCCTCCGGAGTATTTAATTCGGCACTTGATTACCGATCGTTTACCAGATCCTCCGATGGAAGAGCTTACTGATGAGACTTTGTTCTGGCTGTTTTACAATTGCTGTCGGGAGGAAGTTCAACTAGCGGTTGCTCGAGAACTGTGAGTTATTATACCGTTCATTTTAGTTAAATATATATTAATTCATATCTGTCTAAACCCGAGCAATCTGACATTCTATTAGCCCATGTGTAATCTATGACTGCGGCACTTTGTCTGGATCACGTTTATGCTTCCACTCTTACATATACCGACTATTTGGTTGACAAAGATGTAACCTGGCCGATCAATAGGTCTACTCTGTTCAAGTCGGTTGACTCGTTCACAACACTTGAACGGATGTGCAATCGTGCAGCATTTCTGTGCTGTTCGGCTAACATCGTGCTAAACTGATTGGCCAACTGTAGTGAGTTGCATGCTGAAACACGCTATAGTCTCACTACCATTTCTATTCCCCCCTCTGTCTAGGCCTGGGCAACCTGACAGTATCTTAGCCCACGTGCAGTCTCTGACTGTGCGGCACTTGGCCTGGATCAGACTTGTGCTTTCATATCATATCGTGAATGAATGCCTGTTTCTTTCGCCGTGTGGACTCCTCATCCCAATCTGTCTGCCAAATTTTATATTCCGGCTCAATAGCTTTTTAGGCCCAACCCTTCCTCACCTAGGATTTTATCGTGCCATAGTTGTATAGCAATCGGTACTTGCCACCGTTGTAATGCTGTACATCATGACGATGATGACAAGCGGTATCACGACGATTGCAAGTGATAAGAAAACTCTTGACCGCCCACTTTAGATGAACAGTGTAAACCGTCAACTACAAACCTGAGCTGAGCAGATACTCCTCTCGGCTGCTGGACGTAGCTCGTGGGAGTAGCATCAAATGCCGCCAAACGACCGAGTACTGCATATCGATGTGAACTCTGCCGTAGAGATTGTTCCTCCCGAATTGGATTGTTGAGTAATTTGAAACGCTGCGGCGCATGAATTTGTCACGCGCTTGCTCTATGTACTTCCAAGGTCAACGTCGAACATGAAGGTCAACAACAACTTGACCGATAAGTGACAGCGTACACAAAGTTAACCGCGTTTCACATCGAATATACTTTGACCCAATTGTTATGTCTCACAGTCACGGGAAAAACGCTAGATTCGCAAACAGGCTTTATTCCGTCGAAACAAGTGATTCCGTACTAATCTTTATTGCAGGTTGTAACTATTGCACCATGTACTTTCGTAAGTTACTCTCCTATAACTCCATTTTGAGTTTTTGCTCTGTTTTGAGCGTTGACTTTGATCAACTTGCATGTGAGCTACTTGTTTCCGGAAACAACCAGCCCATCTTCGTTGAGTACAAAGACTTCGTAGCCCTGGAGCTTCTGGAGCAGCGGCAACATTTGCTGTGGTCGTACTCGAAGTGTGTCCAGGAGAATGTCAAGTGGGACATTGTCTCTGGGACTGTTCGTCGTAGGCGATTTTGTGACTGAAGACTGAATGCAGACATCGTAGGTTACATTAACGGAACGGTACAAAATACCATGTGAATCCTTTGCAAGTACGACCCAGCCAGGTGAAAACTGTTTTTTGCGTCACGATGACCATTGAATCGGTCTTGCATAACAGTTTTCCTGGTGATACTTTGTGAAACTAGATGTATTACGTCAAAGGGTAGACAACTTTCTCTTCATTCAAGCTTCCATTAGAAAACAAATATTTAGAACACTCGTGTTAGGAGTGGATCTGCAGTTGATCAAAAGTGTTTCTGTGTTTTCTAGTAGGGACTCCTCTCCTCTGAGTTGAGAAATGGCTCCCTTGAACGTGCCAGCATAACATTCTGCCTGTCCGTTGGGTTTCGGATGGTGAACGGATGTGTTATTTATTATTGCCTTGACAGAGCTGGACAGGTAAACGCGCAGTTCCTTTATCTGACACAAAATGTCTGGAACACCGAAACTACTGAAAACATGACGGGGTTTCATGACAGTAGCCTCTGATGTTGTACGGTCCGAGGGTGTGCAATCGTGCAGTACTTCTGTGCTGTGAAACTAACGCCGTGCTAAATTGATTGGCCAGAGGTAGTGAGCTGCATGCTGGAACAGGCTGGATTCTCACTACTATTTCCTGTTCTTTTTTCTTCCTCATATCTGTCTAGGCAACCTGACAGTATCTTAGACCACGTGCAGTCTGTGACTGTGCGACTATTTGCCTGGATCAGGCTTGTGCTTTCATACCACACCATACGGTCCGATGAAAATATTTCGGGCAATTTGCTGTAGGCATCGACCAGGGTTAAGCATTGTTGACCATTTATTGGCCCGTAAGTCGATATGCAAAGTGGACGAGGGAGCTGAGGTGATGCCATAAAAGTGAGATTGGTGAGTTAGAACCAACACATAATATCTGCAATCTGTTGATCCATCCAGGACCAATAAACACTAAATTCGGTACCTACCCAAGAGCAAATGCATGTGACTATTACCCGGATGTCCGTTGTGGAACTGAACCAAAATTTTCCCACGAACTCCTAGCGCCACACTGCTTTCGAATCCTTCGTATGAACGGTAGCAATATGCAACATACCACTTGAAAGTTCAAATTGCTTCAACTAGCTTTCATTCCGTTGCAAGAGGACCGTACCAGGTGTACTTGTCATAGGCTAAAATGTGTCGGTGGTAGGCATGGCATGAAAGCACAAGTCTTATCCATGCCAAGTGCCGCACAGTCAGACTGCACATGGGCTAAGATACTGTCAGGTTGCCCACGCCTAGACAGATATGAGGGGGGAATAGAAATGGTAGTGAGACTCCAGCTTGTTTCAGCATGCAGCTCACGACCGTTGGCCAATCAATTTAGCACGATGTTAGCCGCACAGCACAGAAATGCTGCACGATTGCCAATTGGGTAATTAGAAAGAAACAACGATGAATCTAAATGTTTGAATTGCTCCATTCGGTTTATTTGCCCTAGGTAAAATAAGCAATGTTTTGTTGGGTTTTGTTTGACAAAACCTGATTCATCCATTTCTACATTCAAATGGCTATTAATAGTACGACATGCTTTAGGATTTCGCTATGTTTATTGGATGCTATTTATCGTTCATCACGTTATTATTTTGTCTGAAAATGAGGGTTTCACAAGCGGTAACCCACAAATGAAATCAAGCAGATAGTACTGTTTTGCAACCGACGCGATCTTCCGATTGTTGAACGTGTTTTAGATGTTTCATCACATACATGAAAGGTCAAGAGTTCAAATCATGCTCTGCTTCGGTTTTACCACAGGGTCACATTATCGGCACAGACCCACTGACGATGATAGTGCGTTGAAAACATGCCACATCGTTATTTGCTCCAAACGGTATGTGAACTACTCTACTAGGATAGGATGGAGATTTCAACACTACAATATGTTACTCTACCGCCTGTTCCGAAAACGGTGACGCGTTTATCAACTATCGAGGCTAAAATTCAGTTTATCACAGATAGGAGCTCGATAATACTGCAGCTTTCAAAGCACGACATTTCTTAAGTCACTTAGAATGTGGTTGTGGGAAACCGCAGGTTGACTCTGAATACAAAGATGATGGTAAACAGCGCGTGCGTAGTAAATAATTTACTGTATGGCAGTAAAACCTAAACAATCCATTCAAGTCACGAACAAAAACGGAATGCTTTTCATGTAACAAGTATCCACCGTACCTTGAACATATGGATAGACAAGTTAACGAATGCTGCAGTGCTTTTTAAAGCTGGTCTACAGAGCATGTTCACCCTACTACGACAGCGCCGCCCTCGGTGGCTGGGTCATGGAAAATGGTCGTATTTGAATTATCTTTGGTGAGTTGAAATTAGGAAGTCGGCATCGCGCTTGCGATACAAAGACATTTGAAAAGTGGGATATGAAAGCTAGAATCTGCGTTTGCATGTATTTCCATCACACGCACACACCGCGACCGGTTTCGCCCTTTTTTCGCTCATCAGACAGGGACAGTATGGTCAAGATCTACATGCCTTAAAACAGTGAAACAAGTTGCACCTTTAAGCCACTGTTGGATAAGCATGGTACGACTAATCTGTTCAATCAGCTGTGCCAGAAATGTGTCGATGGGGCTAAACCCATGATCATGCACAAAGATAGATGAGTGCAAACAGCACGAAACCGGTCATGGTGTGTGTGTGTGATGGAAATGCAAATATGAAAGCTATTGGCATTGACCCTATGAGTTGCGAAGAAGTTGCTAGCACCGCTCATTTGGGAGGTCATCTGTAAGCTGGGATGGGGGAAAAGCAGATATTGCTATGGGCTGCTACTCGTAGGTCAGCGTGCAACTGATATCTTTTGTCCGAGTACTGCCTTTCGCTAGGAGCGCTGCTGGAGAGATTGTTCCTCCCGAATCAGACTGTTTAGTCATTCGCAAAGCTGTGGAGCACGAATACGTCATGCACTTGCGATCGAAGGAGGCCCACTATTCGTAGCAGACAAACTTCAGTCAATCGTTCGGCTCTAGGTGACAGCCGACCTTTCGTTTAAGACAAATGTTTTTCGTAATTAAAACCCGCGCACCTCATTTGAAATCGATTCCAGTTTAGATCAATTTGTCATCATCTGGCCTATGGTAAGGTCTGCAATCAGTAACGAAATGTCTCTTTTACATGTAGATCATGGAAGTTGCTTCTGAACATAGATTTAGTAAATATTTCAAGTTTATTGACTGGGCATCTCTCTATTTGACGGATAAACCCGGTATTTTGACTCAGTAGAGCGGTGTTTCCGGTTGTATAAATTCATTGTGTTGAAAATGATTAAACTGCAAGAACTACCCCTACCGATCATCGCGCGATGAGCGATTCTATTACGCCGAGTGATATGGTTGGCAGTGTTGTTACAATTCACATGAATGTTTAGTTTTTGTCAAGTTTGAAGGGACAAAACGGCCACGGTTACCACAGTTATTACGCACGGCGTTTGGAAGGAGAATGTTTGTTATTACAGCGAAATGATGACTTGACCGGTTGTACACCGGCCGATTGACGTCTCGTTTATTCGGTTTCGTGGTTCCTTGTTAGCATCCGATCGTAACTGTTTGTGATCCAACTGAAGACTTCTACCAACCTCGAACACTTTGTTGACGTTTGATTTAAGCTGGTCCGCTAGTGAACTGCATGCGGAATCACACTGGGGTCTCAGCGTCAATTCTATTTTCATTCTCAACTGTCTAGGCCTGGGCAGCCTGACAGTGTCTTAGCCCAAGTACAGTTTTTCTGTGTGCGGCACTTTGCCTAAATTACGCGTGTGATTTCATTTTATACCACTCTAGTCCAAAGGCTTTTCACCCGTTAAAGAAGATGCATTACCGCTAACGAGGACATCCTGGTCACATCCGTTCTGATATTGCTCGCAATCTTTAGCAAACACTGTAAATTTTTCAACAGATTGATTTATATCTCGTCCACTGTGCCGCGTGGGCACTGCAGATAGGACAATTCGACTTTAAATCGAAGAGTTGAGATTCGAATTCCAACCGGTTCACATTTCGGGAAATGTGCTTAATATCATCCACATCATACTCAGGCTTAAAATTTTGATCACGTACAAGTGTTACTTCACATGTACAGTTTGTGCAGCGTGTTAACTGCAGATTCATGGAACTGTCAGCGAATGAGTGTTTCGAGTTTATCGGGGTTCGAAGCTTCAGCAGTATTGGTGGTTTGCGGCGTCTGAGCAGTCGCTTAAGTAACCGAATTCGTTGATTAGAGTCCAAGGTTAACAAACAGAAACATTCGGAAATAGAGAAGAGAATGACTTCGTTTTCCATTGGGGTGTATAACGATTCATTCGTCTAAAAATCATCCTATGCCTTGTAAACAAAAATGATTTGTCATTGTGAGCTCACACACATCGAGTACGCAAATGAGTAATAAAAATCTTGGCCCTGCATCTCTCATTGCGCCACGTGTAACATGATCCCGGCCAATTCAAAACTACTGGCTGTAATTCTACACCACGGGTTCTGATCAACGCAAGTGGCTGTGGGTACATTAGCTGATCTTCCCGAGCTGTGGGTGACGGAAACTCTGTTCTTAAAGAAGCTCGTGTCATACCCACGATCATAAAACGGGTGGTTTTCATGCTAAATTGATTGGCCACCGGTGGTGAGCTGCATGCTGAAACCGGCTGGAGTCTCACTAACATTTCCTATTCGTTTCTCTTCCTCATATCTGTCTAGGCATAGGCAACCGGACAGTATCTTAGCCCATGTGCAGTCTCTGACTGTGCGGCACTTTGCCTGGATCAGACTTGTGCTTTCATACCATACCATGCTGTAATAAGTGAGGAATCAGTCTCACTCCCTTCATTGCGAAATCGTTTACATCAATGTGCAATCGACGGGTGATAATTTCCCACAGGGGATCGCAGACCCGAGAAAATGCAAGCTGAGTTCTGTTCGGACTATTCCTACGATATTTGCTTTCTCTTATAAGTAGCCTTGTGAAGTAACGAGGGAAGCTTGCTATGATGCATGACAGTTAAAGCTGCAAGGATGCTGCTGTACTAATGTCACTTTATTCTTTGACAAAAGTTCCTTCGAGGTGTAGGCACTTTATCCAATTATGCCTGCACGAACTATTCCCCACCAATTTCCATATACTTGGGATTTTACTATGATATAATTGTCTAGCATCCAGTATATTCTTTTCGTGTAATTCTGTCCATGATGACGGTGTGTCGCATTTGTGTGCTTCAAGACACGTGGCTGCAGTACTTCTCTAAAGTACAGGAAACGTTGCTAAATCGGCCACCACCGCTCCTGAGCTGTTTTAGGAAACACGCCACAGTTTCACCGTCACTTTACTTTTGTTCTATATTTGTCTAGGCCTATGCAACTTGTCACTATCTCAGCCCACTCGCAGTTTAAAACCGCCACACTAACGCGATCCAAACCTGTGCTTTTATACATACTTCAAAAAGAACTCTGGTTCATTAGATCGAAATATCTTGTTTTACAACTATTCCGCTTGACGCTCGCTTTCTTTGGATGTCTACGATGACTGCCTCCACTAGCAATGTCCAACAAGAATGCCCAATTTCTTAGCAACGCTAAAATGTATCCACTTAATTCCTGCTTTTTGGTTTTCTCGCTAATGCACCTTGTACCAGGCAGTCTTTGGCTATGCGGCACTTTGCCTGGATCAGTCTTGTGCTTTCATACCATACCATACCATGCACCCGGTAAATATTATACTGCCCAAATTCTGAATGCGTTTTCTGTTTGAAATGTTTTTCTGTAGATTGCCTTCAGTTGTTGGCCACTGCAAAAGCTCACAGTTTCAGCCGTAACATTCCTCAGTCTGAGGCATATCTAGCGTCTCAAAAGATGCTGTTTTCGTACGGTAATTGCTGTTAAATGGTACCGTCGTGTGCGCAGCGATGTTAACCGTCATGAGAAACTTACTAACTAGTACCGGCTATGATTGTTTAATCTACTGCTGCAAACGTTCGAACGTGGTTATTTTTTCAAACGCCGCAAAACAAGAGTACGAATAGCTGGAGGCCCCGGGAATTTAGCTTGTGATCAGAGATAGCAGGGGTTAGTTTCACTTGAGCATGTATCTGAAAACATTGCTCAGTGGCGGACCCACTGTCTGCATCCTATCGACTGGTTTCGACTAAAATTTCAATGCTGAGCACATGGAGTGCTTGGATATAAACTTGCAACGAAGCTCTTTTGCGTATGTCGCTTCTCTTATTTCAACTTCGTGATTGCTCCGCATGTATCGGAGTTGTATGTGCCTCGAAAAAGAATTCCCAGTATTTCTATAGACGTGTATAGTTTGTGGAAAAACCTCCGTGTGTGCAAAATTCAATCATGAGTATATGACAGTCGAGCATTCGTAAGTGACCATGACTATTACTACGAAAGCCAACTCCATAGTGTATCGGCCGTCGCGCACGATAAACAGGGTCGCCTTACCTGCTGCATACAGCAGGGCGGGTAAGCGAAAACAAGCTACTGCTGGCCCAACTCTTCAAACTGTTTCCGACCCTTCACCTCCCCCATCCACTCTTAACAACTCTCCGTCTGTCAATCCCAGCTTTAGAAAAGACCGCGCTGAACATGTTGGAACATTTTCTGTTCGCGAATCTACAGATCACTTTCTTAAACCACGGACCTCTGCTCACATCGGAGCCATGAATGTTAGGACTCTGAGACAAATAGGCCAGCAAGCTGCACTGGCTCTTACCTTAGATAGTCTATCTATTGATGTTTGCTGTTTATCGGAAACGCGCTTATATGATCCGTCTATAATTACTGAACTTACTGCCCCAAATCTTTCAACTCGCTACTTTTTGCGCTGCTCTGGTGATTCTGTAGCTGCCATTTCAGGACAGGCGGGTGTTGGTATAGTGCTGAATTCACGTGCCGAATCCTGTCTAATCGATTGGATTCCTCGCAATAGCAGAATGTGCGCAGTTAGACTCGCCACTAATATTAGACCAAACTCAAAATCTTCTAATCAGAGATGCTTGTTTATTGTAGCTCCAACTAACACCAATTCCGACGACGAGAAGAACGCCTTCTACGACGATCTTTATGCTCTTTTGCGACGTGCAAAAAGCTCCGATATTGTTGTCTTAGCAGGAGATATGAATGCCAGACTAGGTCGCTTAGATACATCTGAATCACAATTAGGTGGCATGTTTGGTCTTGAAAGCCAACGCACAGATAATGGTGAACGGTTTATACAATTCTGTGCACAATCTCGATTATTCATTAGCAGCACCTCCTTTCGCCATAAAAGATGTCAATGTGCCACATGGCGCTCGCCGGATGGAAGCCAACCTTCGGCCCAAATCGACCATATCGCCATAAGTGCTCGCTGGAGAGGTTGCATTGAGGACTGCCGCTCTTTTTGGAATACCTGCGTAGATTCAGATCATGCTCTTGTGCGATGTAGGTTCTCGTTAAAGTTCTCCGGTGCGAAGCCCTCGAATGGGAAACGCATTGCTGTCGAAAAATTCTTTCAGCCTGCAGTTCAAGACATTTATAGGACCACCTTGAGTAACTCACTCCCAGTTGCCCAGTATGCAACTACCGATGAAAGGTGGAACAAAATAGCAGGGATTATGCGAGCCGCCGCAATAACAGCCTGTGAGACTGCACAACCAACCCAAAAGTCCCACTGGATTTCACAGCGCTCTATAGAAATTCTTCACCAGCGACGCGAAATACCTCATGGTCCTGGACACAATACAGAGCGTAGACGCGTGAGGAATGAACTTAAACGGAGCTTAAGACTAGACAGAGAAAGGTGGTGGCTAAATAAGGTCGAAGAAATGGAAATAGCAAATAATGCGGGTAACGTGCGAAAACTCTTCCAACTTATTCGATCGACTGGGCCTACGAAACAAGGAGTGAGTGAGACTATAGCGGAATTAGACGGTACTCTTATCACTAATAAGAATCGCCGCCTGTCACGCTGGGCCGAACATTTTGAAGAACAATTCAGCTGGTCGCCTGCAACAGAATCATTCCCTCACTTGAGGCAGTGTGATCCTTGGCCTGTTAGCGTAGATCCCCCTAATGATTTAGAAATTAAAGCATGTATCGAATCCATGAAACGATTCAAAGCTGCTGGCCCCGATGACATACCGCCTGTTTTGTTCAAAGAAGGTGGCCAAGTCCTAATCAGCACATTAGGAGATCTCCTCCGTGAAGTGTGGATGTCAGAATCCGTCCCTCCGAGTTGGGGCGAATCGGTTATCATACCTATATTTAAAAAAGGTGTGCGAAGCTCATGCTCTAATCACCGTGGGATAAGTCTCACTCCCATCATTACGAGATTATTAGCGTCCATATGTCTTCGAAGATTAACATCGCATAGGGAATCACAGATCCGTGAGCAGCAAGCTGGCTTCCGGCCTGGCAGAGGCTGTGTCGACCACATTTTTACTCTTCGACGGATATTAGAACTGCGGCACACCTATCGACAGCCGACAATAGCCATCTTTTTAGACTTCAAAGGAGTATTTGATTCAGTCGATCGAAATGTCCTGTTTAACACCTTGCTGTGCAAAGGCGTTCCGCAAAAGTATGTCAACATACTACGCGCACTTTATGCTCATACATCCGGATGCGTTAGGGTTTACAATGAACTCTCACCCAAATTCCACACCACAAGTGGCGTCCGACAAGGATGCCCGATTTCTCCGTTTTTGTTCAATTTTGTAATTGATGCAATTATGGAATTATGCAACGAAGGTGCCCCAGCTTTCGGAGTTCACATAATGCCAGGCGTCAAGCTTCTCGACTTGGATTATGCTGATGACATAGTTCTGCTCTTCGACTCATACACAGATGCACAGGCGATACTGAACAAGCTATCTAGTATTGTGCCCGCATTTGGAATGCGTTTTGCGCCCTCTAAGTGCAGTGTTCTTCTGCAGGACATCGACTTATCGAACAAGGCTTTATTACTTGACAATCAGGCGCTTGAAATTGTGGATCGTTTTACGTATCTCGGTAGTTGTATCAATAATTCTGCATCGTTAGATAACGAGGTCTCGGCACGCATTTCTAAAGCGACCGTAGCATTCCGCAACCTAGGTCACCTCTGGCGTCAGAAAGGACTGTCTCTGCTACTCAAGGGTAGAGTCTATAAAGCGACAGTGCGGGCTGTGTTACTGTATGGGTGCGAAACCTGGACCTTACGTAAAGAACACATTCAGCGTCTCCAAGTATTTGACAACCGGTGTCTCCGCAGCATTCTAGGAGTTAGCTGTTACAATCGTATGCGCACCGATGCTCTCCGAAATAAGTTGTTTGGTAGTAATGTCGATATAGAGAAGCAGATCAACCTGCATAGGTTACGCTGGTTGGGTCACGTTTTACGGATGCCGGACCACCGACTTCCGAAACAGATTCTTTTTGCGACGCCACATCCTGATTGGCGTAAATCTCGGGGTGGCCAAACCGTCACATGGCATAGGCAGCTAAAAATTCTTACTAGTAACCTTTCCAAAGTAGGCGCAGCGCGTCTTCCAGGCTGGTGTCCCCGCGATCATATATCGCAATGGTTAGTTACGCTTCAGGATATGTCCCGAAACCGTGTTCAATGGCGGTCTTGCAATAAGCATCTTCTTGGAGTGTTTGCATAACCTTGTATGTTGTGAAGCGGAGTGACGAGAAAAGCTTGTTATGATGCATGCAGTGAAAGCCGCAAGGAAGCTGCCGTGCTGATGTTGCTCTACTCGTTCACGAAACTTGTTTGAATGCCTGTTCCATTCGAGGTGTAGGCACCTCTACCCAGTTTGTTTGTGCTTACTCTTCTATAGAAGCCGTAGCAATTTAAGTCCCACCCTTCCCCATCTTTTAAGATTTTACTTTTTCATGGTTGTATGGAAGTTAAGCATTCGGTACGTGCTACCGGTGTAATGCTGTCTTTGATGATGATGATGATGATGTTCTCCTATCGTGGCTATGAAGATGGCGGCATTTATGATCAGGTTCACCTGTTTTGTTTTCGTTTTCACCTTAGGAAAATCGACACCATATCAATCGTTTTTATTGATCAATTCTATTTTCATCGACACGTGATTATCAGCTGATTATCCATTCATCGAACTGTCCGATTGCATATTATCAATTTGTTCGTCTCTCGCATGCAAATTGGTTTTGTTTAAATTATTTTTCGCTTTATCGCCTAACAATCGTTTTTGAGCGCAAACATCGATCATCTATTTTCTAAATATGATTATTTTCGGCCGAATGAATATCATTTCGATGAGCTTCGCTACGCGTTCGACTTATTTTCTTGATATTGTCCGCGTTAATCAGTGTTACTATTGATAATCAATAATGATAATATTAATCGATAAATACGCATTGAGCTCTTCGCCCGGAATCACTTTATGATTCTGCATTTGAACATCATGGTTCTTTGTGAGAACCCTATACTACAGTGGCATACACATATAACTTTGTTTACTACTTCACCACTGTTCAAGGCTCACTGAACCTGATCTTGCTGTCTCCACCTGATGACAGCAAACAGCAAGAAACTGGTAGTGGCGTGAGAGGGGATTTGAGCATCCCACTATAATAATCGATAACCATTCCAACGTTTAACGCATCTTTTGAAAATAAATTTTAGAAAACAGAGTTTAGAACGATATTTTTCGTGTTTTTTTTATAAACGTGTTATTGTCACCTGATTCGTCCGTTTTCTAGTAGTGGACAATATTTTTCTGTCCTTTTGCGCTTCGTGAATTTCGTAACCATCCAATGCTTCCATTTTCTTAGTTATCGTCGGGAATGGCGGTTTCATAGAAAAGAGCAAATTTGGTTGACTCGATCCATGCCGTCGAGTTTCACCACGGACAGCAGTTCCGAACAAGGTGAATATTGCTTTTGGGACCCGATGAAAGCGCAGAAATTGAAACATCAAATGACAATTCTTTACGCCGACTTGGACGATGCCCCGAACACGTTCAATGTTAGTTCCAACACGCTCAATGCGTTTGTCACCACTGCGTTGAACCCCGGCACGCATCATCATCAGCAGCAGTTATCGACATATCAACACCAACAATCTGGTTACGCGCAATCGATGGTTAGTCGACAACCGCAGCAACAGTCGAGCTCACAATTGCTGCTTGGCGGCGCAAATTCCAGCCAATCCCCCTCAGCGGCTGCTCTAGCTGGTCTTCTCTCGACACGACAGCATCAACAAGTTAGCCCCACTGCCACAAATTACCACAACTCCTCCAATCAACTTGCTCGGTCGAGTGGCGTCCCGCTATTTGGTGTCAGACCAAGCCAGTCTGCCGGTGGGAACAACAGTTCCAAGGATGTCAATGCTACTTCGGAAAGTATCAACTCTACTGCCGACAAAGAACACTTGCAATCTACTTTCGAGCCAACGACTCAGTCTTCTTCGTCTTAGTCTTGTGTTGTCCTGTACCGGATCCCGTATTAATCTTCTTCGAATATAAGTTTCACAATATCAGTTGTTCTACTCGTTTTTTGTGAGTCGACAAATCTGTTCGTATGTTACACCGCTGTACGTCATAAGGGTTAACCCGCATCGTTATCATCGGAGGTGTCATTTGCTCACTTTGATCAAAAATATCATAGTTTGGGGCAACATTACCATGTAGGCTTGTAGCTGCAACCGGACAGTATGCAGGGCAACCTGACAGTATCTTAGCCCACGTGCAGTCTCTCACTGTGCGGCACTTTGCCTGGATCAGGCTTGTGCTTTCATACATACATACAGATGCAATTTTGTATTTTTTAACTCCGCTGCTAGTCTCACGCTCTAGTTTTGACAATTTTCAATAGGCTGGTATTATTCTTTGCGTTTCGTCTTCACTAACATTATCGTTCTTCTGATTTGTGGTAGCCTGCGTTTTTCTATTCAGTCAATATTTTCGAAGTCACTATGTCATTTATCCATCTTGTTTGCGGCACTCGTTTAGTAACTGCATGTGTGCAAGTGTCCTTACGCGGTTATTGTGTTTTGTTGATAACGATTAATTAACAATTAGCGCTTAGGTTTCGCCCTGTTTCTGTGGGGCAATTGTTTTGAGTTGGTGACACTACGTAGTCTTCCATGCTGCCCCGTAAAATTCAGAGTTATGGCCACTCAGTCTCTGTTGAGTTTTATCGCCATCAAATAAGCTTTTTGATAAGGATGACTTCTAATCGAGTTAATTGGCTCCAAAGCCATCTTTTGTTTTCCGCTAACGCTGCTGATATTTGACCTATAAAATGCTCCGCGATGATTCATTTAACTGCAACCTGTTTGTGTGTCTAGGCCTGGGCAACCTGACAGTATCTTAACCTACACGCAATCTCTGACTGTATGCATGAAATCAAGCCTGATCTAGACAAAGTGCCGCACAGTCAAAGGCGGTCTATACAAATATGGAGAAGGAAAATGGCAATGACATTGGGACTTCAGCGTGTATTCGCATGCAGCTTACTGCCGGTGACAAATCAATTTAGCACGCTGTTATGTGCACATCACTGAAAGCCTTACAAGCTTCTAGGTTGTGTGCATCCGTCTTTGACTGTACGACACTTTGCCTGGATGAGGCTTATGCTTTCATACATACATACGTTTCTTGATTACTTACTGTTTGTGCACTTATACCGGAAATTAATGTATGATGTATGAAATCACAAATCTGATCCAAACAAAGTGCCCTACAGTTATAGACTGCTTGAGTCTTAGATACTGTTGGGTTGCCTAGGCCTAGACAGATATGGAAAAGGAAAATAGCAATGGTACTTTTACTTTTTTACTTTTGTGCTACTATCTCCTCCTGGGGGATGAGTCGGCTTCAATGAAGGTTCTTGGGGATTTGGGTACAAAGCGGCGTCCCCAGCACCACTCGGCGTTTGTTCGAGTCAGCTTCTCTAGCCTTTGTACAACCAAGTGCGACCTGCAAGGCAGGAGGGAGTTGCCAGAAAGGGGTGGTCTACCAGACTCTGTTCCAGCTTTTCCTCAGGGTTTTCTCCCGAAGCCTTTCCCGCGATCGGGTATCCCGCAAGGCAGCGGAGGTTGAAAATCAGGGTTTTCCTTCCCTTAGATGAAATGCCCTCCCAGGCTAACGAGTGCCATCTGCATGAAGCAACCTGGTTTTCAGGCGCCAGTCACTCGCCTTCGCCCCTTCCCCTGTTGGCAGAAGCAGTTCCGCCGGGCTCGGGGAGCCACTCATGCAGGCCAGAAGCTGGACTTGGTTGTCAGAGGTATTTGAGACGCGTGCCATATGGGAGCATTTTATAAACAGTTGGGGCTTATCCCCACTGCCACCCCCGGCTATGACAACCTTTGGAACCAATGGTAGTGAAACCAGTGTGTATTTGCATGCATCTAATTGTCGGTGACATGTCAATTTATCACTGTCGTGCCGCACGATTGCACATTCGTGTATCAGAGAATAGTTAGCTACTTTCGTGTCGAAAGTTTTACTTGCTTCTTGGTTGTTGTCTCTTAGTAAAACCCTGTTTTCGCTATATTGGGTGTTTGGCTTCTTATGTATTCGGCTTGTTTTCAAACGACCTTTTGTCACAACAACCTGTGTACGTCTTGTGACTTTTATCTGGCCACCCAAATAGTTTAGGCTTTGCATGATTGCTTGATAAAACGGTGCATAATGAAAAATTGACAGCAAAAGAAAACAATACTTATCATATCAATGAGGTAAATTTGCCCCCGTTTGTCCAGCAGCGAGCTCACCTTGGCAGAGATGAATTCAGGTAAACAAGATGCTTGACCTTGCTCCGGCAACATAAGGTTTGACCTTGCGATCGATAAAGATGCTGTAGATGTGAGCACCACAATACAATCTTGAAGATTGACTTTCACTTGCATTGTTGTACATTGCATGGGGAGTATAAGGGCGAATAAGTCGCTTACTCGAAGTAAACGCGTTTCAGAACAATGAGGTCAAACCCTTGGTCATTAACGAAAATCCCACTTTCTTCACTATTTCAAGGGATGAGCTCAAACATCACGAAACCGATTGTGGGGTGATGTGTGTGTTGAAAATGCATACAAATTCTGATTTTTGTTCGATATCAACGATATCGCCTTCGATCGACGTGCGTGGGCTGGTGCGATCCGAGACATCAATGAAGCCGGCTAATCTACTCGTGAAGCCAGCCGCACAAAAGTAAGTAAGTAGTAGTAATATCATGGGTTTAAACTCTGTCTACACGTATTTGGACAAATGCGTTTGAACAGTTTGGTCTTACCAGGCTTATCCAACAGTGGCATACGAGCGCATGCGGATCCAGATGAGTGCAAACAGCACGAAACCGGTCGTGGGCTGTGTGATGGAAATGCGTGCAAATGAGCATTGTTTGTTCATGATCATAGGTGTAATCCCTATCCACAATTGTTTGGACACGTGATTGAACAGGTTGGTCGTACCAACCTTATCCAACAGTGGCATACAAATGCAACTTCTTTACCATCCTTCCTCTGTTTCTGGCGCATGCTGAGTGCAAACAGCACACAGGCGGTCGTGGTGTGTGTGATGGAATTGAATGCAAATGAGCATTTTTTTTCATTTTATTTCTTGAATAGCGGATGAGATTTTGCTTTGCGTAGAAAAGTTCGATTTACAAGCAATAAGAAATTTAATTTACATTATGGCGCATCTAACGAAAATGTTAACAGTTTTTGAGATAGAAAAATGAGAATGACTGCGGACGAGTATATAAGTACGTGAAGTAGAAGGGAGAGCCAATCACTGGTCTGCGCTCTAGCTGCACAAAATGCGAATAATTAAGGGAGCCAAAGAAAAATGTTGAATTTAGCGGACCTTGAAGATTAAGCGGCATCAATGATTGCAGTTTTCGTTAAGAAAAGTTTTGTCATCCTTTTCAAGTGGTAGCTACCGACGTTCAAGAACTATTCTCTCGAATACCTTCAAAACATGCTCAGATCCGGTCTGAAAGCTTCTTGGGAAGCGATTTACCCATTACCATTGGGATTGTTTTTATTCCAGTGACAACCGTAAAATCAATCGAAAATCGTAATTGATTTTTTTATTGATTTCGCTAAGATTCATTCAGGAGAGGAATATTATTATCTGCTCGATATATGAGCATTGTAATGCAATTGCTTGATCGATACACGATTAGTGCACGAGAGTTTCAACCAACCGAATGTTTCAAGCATTTCGCATAAATTGCGTTGAATCGCGTAAATTTTTGCCCAGTCTCAACAGCTGCAGCCGCTATCGAACGCCCCGGCTGATTCGCGCGCGTGCATCGATCGTTCCGCCGGTTGATTGGTGTAGCGCGACCAATCAACGGTCACGTGATTTGTGATTCGGTAACGGAACGCTTGTAACGTTATCTAATGTTAGGGCGAGGTGGGGTTTTGTGAACAGCATTTCGTGGTCAACACCTTTCGCTACGATCACATCATCAACATCGAGGTATAATGTCAACGCTCGATATAATTTAGATCGAGTAGATCGCTTGGCTCAGTAGTTTGACTTCATTTCGTTCATCTAATTGGCTAATTGTACATATATATACAAAGGAGTTGTAAATAAAACGAAGCATTCTGCCAGTCGTCTTCTTCCCACTTTCGTGAGTGTTGGGTCAGCCGGAACTCGCTCTAAAGACACAACAGACTTGGCGACGGAAAATGGCTATCAGCTTTGAGCAAATGCAAGAATTACTTCAGCAACAGCAAGCACAGTTCGAAAAATCACAGAAGCAGCTCATTGAACTTTTTTCTCAGAAGCTGAATATCAAAGAACACAAGAACAGACACAGCAACAATCAATTGACTCAATCGCAGCATCCATCACAGAGTTCCATTTTGATGCAGAATCGGGAACAACATTCAATGCTTGGTTTCAGAAATACGAAGACATTTTCCGAGTTGAACTAGCAGGTCAAGGTGATGCATGGCTTGTTCGCCTATTGTTGAGAAAACTTGGTCCTGTTGAGCACGAACGTTACACTAACTACATTCTTCCAAAATGTGCTCGAGAGTTCAGCTTTGACGAAACCATTGCAACACTCACGACAATCTTCGGCGAACAATCATCCTTATTCAGCATTCGTTACAACTGTCTCAAACTGATGAAAAAGGAAACAGACGACTACACTACGCATGCTGCTATCATCAATCGAGAGTGTGAAAGATTCAAGCTCGGTTCGATGACACCAAATCAGTTCAAATGCTTGATGTTCGTTTGCAGTCTTCAATCACCAGCAGACGCAGACGTTCGAACAAGAATTCTGAGCAGACTGGAGCACGAGCCGGAAATGACCCTTCAAGACATTGCAGCCGAATGTCACAGAATGGTGAACCTCAAGCATGATACCAAGTTGATTGAAAGCGCCGGACAGAAAATAGAGCCTCAAGTGTACAAGAACACAGCAGCACACAGTAGTTCACAAAGTCCTCCCAAAAAGTCATTGAAACCCAAAAGTGCCTGTTGGAATTGCGGTCGATGGCACTATTCGAAAGATTGTCCGTTCAGAACCTATAAGTGCCGCAGGTGCAAGCGCATTGGTCACAAAGAGTCACATTGCAGAAAAAACTATAGGACCGGTGCAAACAGTCTTCATAATCCAAAATCGAATGGAAACCGGGGCAGAATCAATGCGGTCATTGCAACCTTTGAAGCAGATTTGGCAAGCAGACGTAAATATGTCGCAGTGAGAATTCAAGGCAAGACTGTTTCGTTGCAAATCGACACCGCCTCAGACGTCACATTGATTTCCCGCTCAACGTGGAAGAAGATTGGCTGCCCAACAGTCTATCCCACGGAAATGAATGTGCGAAATGCCTCTGGTGAACCACTGCGGATTGACGGACAATTTACTTGTAAGATTGATTTCAATGGTGAGCAAGCAACTGGTTTAGTTTACTTGACGCCTCATGATAAACTTGATTTGCTTGGAATTGATTGGATCGAACGACTGAATTTACTTAGTGTGCCTTTAAAAGATCTGTGTTCAACAAAACCTGCAACTGTGTGCCAGACAAATTCTTCATCAAGAACATATCGACAGTTGATACGCAAACATGGTTACGATATCCGGAACGAATCGCTTCAAGGTGACAATGATTCTACAAAGCATAAAACTCCCAAATCAGTCTTTTCAAACGCTGCTAGGCTTCCAAGAACAATCAACGCTCGTAATAAACAACCACACAGGCAGCAAGGTAATCGTTGCGAAAACAGTTCTCGAAACTATAAAGAAAGCAATCTTATTCGTGGTCGTTTCACAAGATCAAGCGACTATAAAGAGGAACCGGTTTGCGGTACAGGTGGTCCATGTGGCTCTAAGGCGAATGCTTCACAGAAAAACGCAACTCGTGGTTCACGAAAGCAGTATAACGATTCCCATGCGTTGGCACCGCATGTTTCTCAAAATGAACCTATCAGCACTAATGTACAATGGCAAAGAGTCGACAACCGCCTTGCTGAACAACATCGCACAGACGAGACACAAGAAAGAAGATACCGAACACGAAGAAGAACAATGGTTCAACCATTTCAAATCGATCCAAGAAACAAGGCGTACATAGACCGAAGGTGAACGTCCTTTTTTTCGCAGGGGGAGGTGTCAAGGTCGTTCAATCTAGGCACGCCAAACCTCGCACTGTTTTGGAAGTATTGATCGTTTTTGAATTTGAATCAATATAGTAGTTTGGCTTCATTAGCTTAGTAGCTTGACTTCATTTCGTTCATCTAATTGACTAATTGTACATATATATACAAAGGAGTTGTAAATAAAACGAAGCATTCTGCCAGTCGTCTTCTTCCCACTTCCGTGAGTGTTGGGTCAGCCGGAACTCGCTCTAAAAACACAACAGGCACGAGGCTGTATTTGTCATGTGTTGTTTAAAAACGTTCTATGAAATGAGGGGTGAATTTTTAATATCATCCATGCCTTTACATTCACGAGACGCTTTTTGTCTCCAAGTCAGACCAATCTGAATGTATTTTACTTCATGCGCGGACAATGCCTGTGGCAGCGCCCCCCTCCAGAATTGTGATATCATACAGGATACTCCTTCGTGTGTGACGATGTGCATTCAAACCGTATTGAAGTAGCCAGGTGTACTCTAAATCTAAATTCAAAGATTAGACAGCAATCCTACGTCTAATAGATGTTAATGCTGCATGCCTATTTTTTGGCATTTCACATTCGAGGTTCGGCAATCTATCATCTTGGCTGGTAAGAATGGGTAGTAGGGATTCCCGCTAAGAATTTGACACCTGATTTAAAATAAACTGAATGCCAGTAGTCTACGGAAAATCTGTCTGCTGTTGATTTTCCTAGTCCACGTGATAGCAAATGCACAATCATAATCCACGTTGATTTGACATTCCAGACTAATTCCAAGCTACTGCGTCATAGTTCTCATACGAGCGAGTTGATTGCCCCCTATAACTATTTGCTCCAGCAGTCTGCTTGCTACGACTCATTCCACAAAACTCTCTTGTCAGGCAAGCCCCGCCGCATACGCGACATTCCAAGCTTTCTAAATAGATCTTGCTTACCTTTTCGAAGCGACCACTAGCTCCTCTGGGCCAACGACGCATGCGTGTATTTTGTCGTTTGGTCCAACGCAATATATATCTAGCTATGAAATTTATTTAAGGTGGACTTAACGGTTTTCAACAATCAGCCATTAGCTTAGAGCCACTGTGATATTTAGCGGTGTTGTAGCATTGCTGGCTGCACGCGAACTAACAATCAGAATGGATCCGTTAATGTGCGTGATGAAAGACCCAATGTTGCTAAATTTATCTAGTTCTGACTACTCACGAATACAGCACATATGAAACCGCACGCAGCGTATTGAATTGCAAATTCCGGTGACGGATAACCACCATCAGATCAGCTGCTCCGGATTTCAGGTTAGAATAGTTTCGCGTCTGACACACAAACTTTGTCCGACTGAGAGTGCCAGCACGAACTCATCATCATCATCACAGACAGCATTACACCGGCAGCACGTACCGAATGCGTAACTGCCACACAACCATGAAAAAGTAAAATCCTAAAAGATGGGGAAGGGGGGACTTAAATAGCTACGGATTTGATAGAAGAGTGAGCACAAACAAACTGGGAAGAGGTGCCTACACCTCGAATGGAACATGCATTCAAACAAGAATCGTGAACGAGTAGAGCGACATCTCAGCACGAACTAGGATGAAGTTGAAATCGTGTTGACCATTGAGCTTCACAGTGGGGCGGTTTCCAAATGTGCGACGGCCAATTGGCTTTGTCCTCATGATCCGAGGAACGTTTGGTGTGGACACGCTCGAGTTGGAAATCCTTAATTCAAACAACACACATTCAAAGCCTTACGTGTTGTAAAATCTATCCGACACATTTTATATTCAAACGGCCAACAGAATTATAAATGCATGGCTGAGGTCAGTCATGGAATACGCTATGCAGACCTGGTCTTTATGCCTCAGAATGGTTCATCCTCAGGGTGAACCCGTCAGCGATTTAATACTAGGAAATGAGGTGTTTATAGAATGTAATCCCCAATGAAGCTAAACCCTGATAAACTCATCTGGTGGAGCATTCAGCAGGAGGTATGACGCAAGCACGTTAAAATTATCCATAAACATTGAGAAATTCTTTACTGCGCAAGTAAAAACGTGCAAATTTATTTGCCAGCGATACCGAGCGGTACGTGGAAACAGGCGATATATTATCACTATTATAACCGCCTAAATCTGGCTAGATCGGGCCTGAGTGCGGTCTAGGGCTGTGGCATGTTGCATTCGTACATACCTTTGACAACGCACGTCAGAATGCACTCTCAACAGTTAACAAACGATGCAGGATTTTAAGGAGTATGTGAAATAACTCGAGTGAATGATTCATGTCACAGCATTGTCAAATAAAGTATACATAGACATGACTGAATCATAATTTTTCAAGCAGCAACACCGGGCAATGGATACGACGCTAATGATGAAAATGAAACATTCGCAAAGTAATGAACATTGTTGACTGAAATCGTGTTACGATGAAAAATTGTCAGAAAAATCTCATTTTTTTACAAAATATAAAGTTACATAAATATGGAACAGGGAGAGAAAGCTCTAATAAGATTGCGGAGACGGGTAATATCAGACGGGTACAGGGAGCACGAATTAAAACGTTGAAAGGCTCCGATTCCCGGTGGAAGCCTCAGTTTGACTCTGGAAAACAAGGAGCAAATAGTTAAGGTACACAAAGGCGAGTGTGTGTGTGTGTGTACATCGATTTGCATTTATCACAAGCGAACGAGATTTTTTTCAAACACGCATGCATTTAACCATAGGGTATGGTATGGTATGAAAGCACAAGCCTGATCCAGGCAAAGTGCCGCACAGTCACAGACTGCACGTGGACCAAGATACGGTCAGGTTGAGAAAGTAGAAATGGTAGTGAGACTCCAGCCGGTTTCAGCATGCAGCTCACTATCTGTGGCCAATCGATTTAGCACAATGTTAGCCGCACAGCAAAAAGTAATGTACTACCTGACAACATCGTTTTAATTGTGAAACCAGAATGGCAGTATTTGGCCTGTTTGCATCAAACAAAACCTATTGTGAAGGTACGAAGTGCATTAGCGACGAAAGCCAATCACGTGCTTTCGAAGGATAGGCAGCACTTCATCCTCGGCACAACACAAGAGCATGAAGCGACGAAACGTACGACGACGACAATTGCGAACTCGTTATATTTTGGGTATCCGGAGGATTGCAGTCGAAAGGTTTGAGCGACAACATCTTCGGAATGATGAGAAGATGGGCAACGTCAGTCGCAATTTATCAAGTCGGTCAAACGAGCCCTGCGTGGCGAGGGCTTGAGGTGTACTGGTTGGCACGAAATCGACTGACAAATCGGATCGAAGTGACAACCGAGACAGACAAGTTGAGGATAAGTGTTGTGATGATTTGTTTTGCTTATATGAGATAGGCTTGTGTTTTGTTAGTTGTCTTGTGCGTATTAAACGCTTTTGACGAATTGCCATGTCTTGTGTTGCGGGATTCGTAGGTAAACGCGCTTAGCGTTGGACAGGTTAACCTTGGGGTCGAATCGAGACTCAATCAATGTGTTTGCGAGCGTGCAACGCGGGGGTTACATGGCTACTGACGGACCGATAACCCAATAAGTGACCAAGTGCACCAGATGCAACTTATTCACCTGAAACAATCTGACGCAATCATTTCGGGCTTCTCTCTACCCATACCCGATACACTATGACCGTCTTCGTGCTGTGTTGTTTTGAAACGGCGGAGAAATTGGGAACAAAGCATGAACGGTTGGATAAGAATGGCACACTTTATCTGTTCAACCACATGTGCACACGCTGTAGTCGTGGATATTTCCCAAGACTGCTTTCCTGCTGTTTGCAGTCATCAGATAAAATCAGGATCTGCATGATAGGAAACTGAAGAAATGATGAGCAAAGGTGGGATTGTTAAGTCACCAAGGGATAAGGCTAACACAACAAAGCTGAACCCATATACTTAAATGAAACATCTGCAGTTGCATACTTCCCGACCATACACACACAGGAAAGCAGAATAAGTCAATCACATATTTTTGTGGTAGCGCTATTTCAGCCAACAGGATCGAGCGATTCGTGACGAATCTAGCCTACACAAAGATGATGTCATCTACCAATTTGCGTACATAAAAAGCCATTCTCTTCTTCTACATGGTCTGACTGAGGTGGGAAACTATTATGAAAAGGACGGATGTGCAATCGTGCAGCATTTATATGTTGTACGGCTAACATCGTGCTAAATTGATTGACCAACGGTAGTGAGCTGCATGCTGAGACACACTGGAGTTTCACTACCATTTCTATTCCCCCCTCATATCTGTCTAGGCATGGGCAACCTGACAGTATCTTAGCCCACGTGCAGTCTCTGACTGTACGGCACTTTGCTTGCATCAGGCTTGTGCTTTCATACCATGAAAAGGACGATAAAGGAATAGCAAAACAATTGCTAAGTTTGAATATCATCGCATAAATAATACACAACAGAGCAGCATAATTACAAATGAGAAACAGAGACTGCTCAAGTATACGTTAATAAAAAGAAATAGAGCCTGGAAGTCCTCCATCCACACGAACACCCAGTAATACAGCGCTTCTGGGTCTATATTGGTGACTATCTCACTATCTCGTCAGCGTAGTCATAATTACATGCATTAATTATGTGTAGATCAGTTAATTATCCACCCTAAAGAATATTAAATACGTGTGAGTTACACGTCTTTCAGTGAAAGCAGCAGCATCTACGCACGGGCTGTCAGACTACCGAGAATTAGGGAGCAACGTAACAATGGCTTCCACCGACTCTTGATAAAGTACAGACTTAAGAAGAATACACATTCCACGAAGCAGGTTTATATCATAAGCAGCACATTTTTAATAAATGAAATGCCCAACTCAAATGTGTTACGACGAATAGGTCAAGGAATGCAATTTCATACAGCATGAGGTTAGCGCTTTTCAGTTGCGATCACTCACCAATGGTGAACTTTGTCGTAATTGAGCGCACCTTTTGATTGTGAACAAAGACAGAGAGAGAGGGAAATAGCCTCGTATGAGGTGAGGACTATGCATGTGGAATGTGCAATCGCGCAGTATTATCGTGCTGCGCTGGTAACATTGCACAAACTTTCGTTGCCATCCGTACTAAGCCCCCTGCCGTAACATGCTGGAGTTTAACTGCTATTTCGTTGTCTTATATATGTCAACCTGACAGTATATTAGCCGATTTAAAGTCATTGACTATTGGAAAATTTGCCTGGAACCTGGATTGTGATTTTGCGCATACATTTCCCGATATTAGGGTAATTTATGGGCGAATAATTCGACAAACGATTCCAACGAAAGGATTGTTGACCGTAGATTATAATTTAGTGATGAGTCGTCCATCATGTTCATGATATTGATTTTCAATACGCATGAATAATAATCAAGCAACCATGAATCTCGTCAAATCAGCAAAGAACACAGTGAAATTTTAAATTGATGTCAGATTACACAATTAAGTAGTATAAAAACTTCGGAAAACAGATCAGAAACACGTAGTGACAGGGAACTAGCGATACGAGGACGGAGAGAAAAACAAAGACAGTAGGGCGACTACACATAGGAAACATGTTGTACGTTTGTTGGAAGCGCTTTTGCGTGATTTTCCAGTTGTTTGATTCTGCTCAGTTCCTGATTTCAACTCATCATAAAGTAGATGTTTTGGAATACGACATTTTCCATTCTGTAGACATGATCATGTCTATAGAATGGAAAATGGTCGTATTCCCAAAGATCTACTCTACGGTGAGTTGCAATTAGGAAGTCGACCATTGGGCAGACCGCACTTGCGGTACAAAGATGTTTGCAAAAGAGATATGAAAGCTCTTGACATTGACCCCGCAAGCTGGGAAGAACTTGCTCTTGACCGCTCACTTTGGAGGCATTGTGTAAAGCGTCGACTGCAACCCGGGGAGGAGCAAATACAGCTCCTGGCTGCTGAACGCAGATCACGCCGCCGGCGTGCAACTGATGCAATACAACAGAGTTCTGACTATCGTTGCCAGCACTGCGGGAGTGATTGTTTCTTCCTAATTGGACTGTTTAGTCATTCAAAAAGCTGCAAAACATGAAATTCACGCGATGTGATGTACATCCATGGTCGACATCGACCGACGGAGGCCAACAACAGACATGGTCCAGTCAGCGTGACCATAGAAAAGTGAACATGCTCTGCAAACCAGATTTAAAAACAGTATATCACTTGTTGATTTTCCGTTCCACGATACGTTAAATGGAAAGCATTCAGCTTTCGTGGATGATTCAGGTTTAACTGCCATACAATAAAGCATTTACAATGTTCCAAGGACGGTAGTTTATTTTCTGTTTTTTGTCAATCTCTACTATACCCCTTAACATGCTGTTTTATGCGATTATTGTGTTCCCGACAGTCACCAAAAATATCAGTCACACCATTCAGACGCAGGTGGAAAACATTGCCAGAAACCAAAACATTGGATGTGCTATCGTACAGCTCTTAGGTACAACAGAGTGCTCTGGCGGAGACAAGCTGGAGTCTTATTAGCATATCTCCGTTCCTAATATCTGCATAGGTCCGGTAAACTGGAGAGTATTACAGCACACACGCAGTCTATAGCTGAGCGGCACTTCGCCTGGACACAAAATTGTGATTCCACATTCCTACACACTAAGCAAGCGTACGGATAACAAAAAATATCTGTCTAGGCTTGGGCAACATGACAGTATTTTAGCCCATGTATAGTCTCTGATTGTGCGGCACTTTGCCTGGATCATGCTTGTGCTTTCATAACATACGCTTAACAGAAAACTGGACACCGACCATCCGTGGGAAAACGTTCGTGCCTAAATTCTGGTAGAACGCTACAGCGTCGAAAACCGGTATACTGGATATGATAATAATCGTCACCTTGAACAGCATTGCACCAGTAGCATGTTCCGAGTGTTCAACAGCCATACAACCATGACATAGTAAAAATTCTAAAAAGATGGCATAGAGTGGGAGGAAAAAGCTACTGAACCTA
>JACCGJ010011273.1:0-13127 GCA_013407085.1 Atriophallophorus winterbourni | reverse complement strand
TAGGCCTGGGCAACCTGACAGTATCTTAGCCCACGTGCAGTCTCTGACTGTGCGGCACTTTGCCTGGATCAGGCTTGTGCTTTCATACATACATACATACCTCCATGGTCGACATCGACCGAAGGAGGCCAACAACATGTATGTATGCATGTATGTATGCATGCCTGTATCTATGTATGTATGACTACTGGTAGTGAGCTTCCTGCTGCAAAACGCTGGAGTCTCACTACCATTTCTATTTCATTTGTCATATCTGTCTAGACCTGGACAGTATCTTAGCCCACGAATAGTCTCTGGCTGTGCGGCACTTTGCCTGAATCAGGCTTGTGCTTTCATATCATGTACATACATACACACACCACCAATTTACTCCTTCCCATGCAGCCAAGTTTCCTCCAACGAGCGCAACATCATGCTTGTCCGCGATTTCATCGATCAATCCTTGGTCGATCGCTTGTGCACGCGTCCCTTTCTCTCGATCGATGAGAAACGTTGGATCGCCTTTCAGTTGTTGCAAGCGCTGTCGCAGCTGCATTCGGTCAAACCGGACGGGGAAAATCTGGTGAGTCTGTAAACACCTGTTCTCTACGTCCACTCGATGCGTTCAATGTCTGAATGATTTTACAATCGTTCGGGTGTAAGTAGAAGCGCACCGTTAGCGTATCTACAGCCGATATCTTGTGCCTGTTTGGGTGGGCATCACCATTTTGTCATTTTCTTCAAGGTTTGCATATTTTGACAGTATCACATCTGGGATTCTGTTTTCAAGGTGGTCTGTTACAGTGTTTGACTTGTGTTTTCAACACCATGTTTCACTTACTTTACTTACTTTTACTTTTGTGCGACTATCTCCTCCTGGAGGATTAGTCGGCTTCAATGAAGAGTCTTGGGAATTTGGGTATAAAGCGGCGTCCCCAGTACCACTCGGCGTTTGTTCGAGTCAGCTTCTCTAGCCTTTGCACAACCAAGTGCAACCTGCAAGGCAGCAGGGAGTTGCCAGAAAGACTATCAGCTTCTAAGTTTGTCGATTTTCTCCGTTTCGTCCATTTTCATTGTTTTGTGTACACCTACCGAGTGGTCTTCTTCGCTTTGGGGTTAATCCCTGATTATAACATGACACATCACACCAATCCTCGAGTGAGATCACTCATCCCAGTTGTAGTTGTGATACTGGCTGCCATGCTTCTTCGCAGACTGATTCCTATTCGCAAGGATACTTCCGGCGAAAAGGAAGCTCGTTTTCGATCAGGGCATGGAAGGGTTAAGCAATTTTCGGATCTGCATCAGTTGCTGTAACATCGACACATGTACCAGTCACTTATTTTAAAGAGGTGTTCCTGGATATGCGAGTCGTTTCCGACTGGATTTACAGGCTTGCCCCTAGAACTGCTTGTATGGTATGGTATGAAAGCACAAGCCTGATCCATGCAAAGTGCCGTACTATCAGAGACTGCACGTGGGCTAAGATACTGTCAGGTTGCCCAGGCCTAGACATATATGACGGAGGGGGAATAGAAATCGTAGTGAGACTCCAGCGTGTTTCAGCATGCAGCTCACTACCGATGGCCAATCAATTTAGCACGGTGTTATCCGCACAGCACAGAAGTACTGTACGATTACACATATGTGCTTACTTCACAATGAGATCGTGTTATGTCTCACCGTCACGGGAAAAACACTAGATTCGCAAACAATCTGCTTCAGTCGGAATCACGAGTGATTCGCTATTGAAGTTTATTGTAAGTGTACAAAATCACCAATGGCAAGCTGAAAAACGGGAAAAGAGGATTTATGTATAAAAGCTCATTTGCATGCATCTCCATCACACACACACACACATCACGACCGGTTTCGTACCGTTGGCACTCATCAGGCAGGGACAGTATCATCAGGATCCGCATGCGCTTGAAACAGTAGAAAAATGGTAAACAAGTTGCGCTTCTATGCCACTCTTGGATAAGGTTTACACGACTTTCCTATTCTATCGCTTGAACTCACATACATCTAGATTGGATTTAACCCATGGCCATGAACACAAAGCTCATTTGCATGCATTTCCATCACACCCACACCCCACAACTCATTTCGTGCTGTTTGCACTCATCAACTAGGGACAATAGGCTCACGATTGATGTAAATTGTCAACTATTTCATAATGTACGTTAGGACGTTACCCTCCTAACAGATCCCTTCGAAGTTCGCGACTACCCTGAAGGACGTTTATGCTCACCAAATATAGGTTATAAATTCGTACATTTGAACTGCTCAACACCGCTGCTAAAGGGAGACCACAACCGAATATCCCGTTTGCTATTCAGATTCACCAACTAGTTTCTGCAGGCGTCGTATTAACTTCCTTCGAACTGGACTTGTTATGGACCAGAATTATGATGATGATATTGCCTTACTTGAGCAACACCCAGGCTCGGAAACTTAGGGCATTGAAAGTATATATTGTTGACGTTACTGTTATGTTTTTCTACAGGACTGCTCAAGCGGATCTGCCACACCTCACTAATATTAATCATCTTATTATCGATCGTGTGGAGGAGGTCAACTAAGTATCGTAGTGACTAGGGGTGGGATAAAAAAGGGAATCACTACGGCCAGACGGGTGTTGTCCTTATTCAAGCGTCTCTGTAATAGACGTGATTTAATCTTGCGCTGGAAAGGAAAGATGTTATTCATTCCGGTTATCGCAGTTCTGCGTTACGGTAGCTATTGATAGGCCAATCGCAACAATAAATGCTAGAACTTTTGGTCATCGTTGTTTGCACAATGTTGCTCACATTGAATGGTAGCTGAATGTTTGCAATTTTGAGGCCAAGCAACGGTATCAACCTGTTAGACAGCCATTAAACGACGCCATCCTTGCTTGTCTGGTCATATCCGGCACACGAAACCCGATCCATTACCACGCCTTGCGCTCTATGCGTCCTCTGATATTAGCCAGAAAAAGTGGCTGGTGTCTCATCCATGTTCTTGTGAATGGGGCTTCAAATACCTTGCCTCTGAATTAGCTAAGGCACGCTCGCCAGAATCAGGTGCAAGAGAAGTAGAGCGTGTACCGCTCGACACTAATGCGGCATTTTTCGAAAGGGAGCATAATTTTTATTTTATGCAAATGCACAGATGTGAGATTGTGCAGCACCTCTGAGCTGCATCCAGAACCACTCTGGAATCTCACCATCTCTTGCATGTCTTACATAAACAACCTGGGAATATTTCAGCTCACTTACATGCTATGAATCTGTGGCATTCCGCTCGGTGCCGAGATTGTGTTTCTATACCCACGTCCATCAGAGGAGATTAATTTACTACTTGGAGCCATCTACCGGCAAACGTTTTTCGCTATGCCTCGTCGCATGGTTCACGTGGATATACCAGAGCTCTCATTTCTCGCATGTTCACCTCGCGTCTCTCTGTTTTACTCGTGTTAGTGAGCTGAAACACGCTGGAGTCTCACTACCATCTTTATTCTCTATTTCTCATATCTATCTAGGCCCGGGCAACCGGACAGTGATATCGCCCACATGCAGTCTCTGACTGTGCGGTACTTTGCCTGGATCAGGCTTGTGCATTCATACCATTACCTCAGTGATGTGCTACTTATCGTGCACACAACCAACAGGAATTGGTTACACAGTAGCTATCAGACTACGATACATTTACGGTCGCACCTGTGCCATTAACCTACAAATTAACACACGCTCCATTGGTACATACCAATCATTACAAACCTGCTTTCTATTTCCTTGTATTCCACCTGACAGTATTTTAGCCCACGTGCCGTCTCTGACTGTACGGCACTTTGCCTGGATCAGGCTTGTGCTTTCATACCATACCATAGCTTTATGGCTAAACGATGCACGGCCTCATACAATATTTCATTTCAAATTGTTCTACTCACAGATTCTGTGCCATGGAGATATCAAAGCTGAAAATGTTCTTCTCACTTCTTGGGGATGGTTACTTCTCTCGGACCCGGCACCCTTCAAACCTTGCTGGCTACCGATCGATAACCCCAGCGAGTTCACACATTTCTTCGATTCGTCCCGCCGACGGGCGTGCTACCTCGCCCCGGAACGATTCATCGATGCTCCAAAACTTCCCCACGTGACGCCGGTCGAGGGTTCAGAGGGTTCGCCACAGTCCACCGCTGTCTTGATTACATCTGATTCCGGACTGGACTCGTCTAGCACCGGGGTGGGTTTTGCTGTCGTTGCGTTTGATATTTTCTGAGGTCTATATTGCCCGCCGAAGTTAGTAAGCTATACACATCCTCGCTTACAGCTGTTGGGACTACAAGCTGCCTCATCTCGACCTGTTATCATTCATAAGTACATGTATTTTTTATAAACTTTTTATGTTGTTGTTCGTCTCTTTCGGTCGATGCCGACTATGAATGTACATCATAAGCGCATGATGCTCCGTAACATTTAGAATGGCTAAACAGTCCGATTCGCGAGTGCCAATCTCTCTCACAACGCTCACAGCGAGAGGTAATACACAGTCGATCGGCGTCAGTTGCACGCCGGCCGCGTGATTTGCTTTCAGCAGCCAAGAGCTGCATTTGCTCCTCCCCGGCTTGCAGACGACGCTTTACACAATGCCTCCAATATGAATGGTCAAGAGCAAGTTCTTCCCAACTCGCGGGGTCAATGACAAGAGCTTTCATATCTAACTGTTATATAGGGTTCGTACAACGAACCACGATGTTCAGACACAGAATCACAAAGTGATTCTTGGTCAAAGCACTCAAGGCGCTTGTGGATGATCAAAGTAATGTGTTGCTCACATCCCCATCCCTTACACACCACTACCGGTTTCTGGCTGTTTGCCGTCGTCAGGTGGAGACAGTAAGATCAGGTTCAGTGAGCCTTGAAACAGTGGATTAAAGGTAAACAAGATTATACTTGTATGCCAACTGTTATATAGGGTTCGTACAACGAACCACGATGTTCAGACACAGAATCACGAAGTGTTCTTGGTCAAAGCACTCAGGGCGCTTGTGGATGACCAAAGTAATGTGTTGCTCACATCCCCATCCCTTACACACCACTACCGGTTTCTGGCTGTTTGCCGTCGTCAGGTGGAGACAGTAAGATCAGGTTCAGTGAGCCTTGAAACAGTGGATTAAAGGTAAACAAGATTATACTTGTATGCCAACTGTTATATCGGGTTCGTACAACGAACCACGATGTTCAGACACAGAATCACAAAGTGATTCTTGGTCAAAGCACTCAAGGCGCTTGTGGATGACCAAAGTAATGTTTGCTCACATCCCCATCCCTTACACACCACTACCGGTTTCTGGCTGTTTGCCGTCGTCAGGTGGAGACAGTAAGATCAGGTTCAGTGAGCCTTGAAACAGTGGATTTAAGGTAAACAAGATTATACTTGTATGCCAACTGTTATATAGGGTTCGTACAACGAACCAAGATGTTCAGACACAGAATCACAAAGTGATTCTTGGTCAAAGCACTCAAGGCGCTTGTGGATGACCAAAGTAATGTGTTGCTCACATCCCCATCCCTTACACACCACTACCGGTTTCTGGCTGTTTGCCGTCGTCAGGTGGAGACAGTAAGATCAGGTTCAGTGAGCCTTGAAACAGTGGATTAAAGTAAACAAGGTTATATTTGTATGCCAACTGTTATATAGGGTTCGTACAACGACCACGATGTCGACACAGAATCACAAAGTGAGTCTGGTCAAAGCACTCAAGGGCTTGTGGATGACCAAAGTAATGGTTGCACATCCCATCCCTACACACCACTACCGGTTTTGGCGGTTGCCGTAGTTCAGGTTGGAGACAGTAAGATCAGGTTCAGTGAGCCTTGAAACAGTGGATTAAAGTTAAACAAGGTTATACTTGTATGCCAACTGTTATATAGGGTTCGTACAACGAACCACGATGTTCAGACACAGAATCACAAAGTGATTCTTGGTCAAAGCACTCAAGGCGCTTGTGGATGACCAAAGTAATGTGTTGCTCACATCCCCATCCCTTCCACACCACTACCGGTTTCTGGCTGTTTGCCGTCGTCAGGTGGAGACAGTAAGATCAGGTTCAGTGAGCCTTGAAACAGTGGATTAAAGGTAAACAAGATTATACTTGTATGCCAACTGTTATATAGGGTTCGTACAACGAACCTCGATGTTCAGACACAGAATCACAAAGTGATTCTTGGTCAAAGCACTCAAGGCGCTTGTGGATGACCAAAGTAATGTGTTGCTCACATCCCCATCCCTTACACACCACTACCGGTTTCTGGCTGTTTGCCGTCGTCAGGTGGCGACAGTAAGATCAGGTTCAGTGAGCCTTGAAACAGTGGATTAAAGGTAAACAAGATTATACTTGTATGCCAACTGTTATATAGGGTTGTACAACGAACCACGATGTTCAGACGAAGAATCACGAAGTGATTCTTGGTCAAAGCACTCAAGGCGCTTGTGGATGACCAAAGTAATGTGTTGCTCACATCCCCCTCCCTTACACACCACTACCGGTTTCAGGCTGTTTGCCATCGTCAGGTGGAGACAGTAAGATCAGGTTCAGTGAGCCTTGAAACAGTGGATTAAAGGTAAACAAGATGATACTTGTATGCCAACTGTTATATAGGGTTCGTACAACGAACCACGATGTTCAGACACAGAATCACAAAGTGATTCTTGGTCAAAGCACCCAAGGCGCTTGTGGATGACCAAGTAATGTGTTGCTCACATCCCCATCCCTTACACACCACTACCGGTTTCTGGCTGTTTGCCGTCGTCAGGTGGAGACAGTAAGATCAGGTTCAGTGAGCCTTGAAACAGTGGATTAAAGGTAAACAAGGTTATACTTGTATGCCAACTGGTATATAGGGTTCGTACAACGAACCACGATGTTCAGACACAGAATCACAAAGTGATTCTTGGTCAAAGCACTCAAGGCGCTTGGGGATGACCAAAGTAATGTGTTGCTCACATCCCCATCCCTTACACACCACTACCGGTTTCTGGCTGTTTGCCGTCGTCAGGTGGAGACAGTAAGATCAGGTTCAGTGAGCCTTGAAACAGTGGATTAAAGGTAAACAAGATTATACTTGTAAGCCAACTGTTATATAGGGTTCGTACAACGAACCACGAAGTTCAGACACAGAATCACAAAGTGATTCTTGGTCAAAGCACTCAAGGCGCTTGTGGATGACCAAAGTAATGTGTTGCTCACATCCCCATCCCTTACACACCACTACCGGTTTCTGGCGGTTTGCCGTCGTCAGGTGGAGACAGTAAGATCAGGTTCAGTGAGCCTTGAAACAGTGGATTAAAGGTAAACAAGATTATACTTGTAAGCCAACTGTTATATAGGGTTCGTACAACGAACCACGATGTTCAGACACAGAATCACAAAGTGATTCTTGGTCGAAGCACTCAAGGCGCTTGTGGATGACCAAAGTAATGTGTTGCTCACATCCCCATCCCTTACACACCACTACCGGTTTCAGGCTGTTTGCCATCGTCAGGTGGAGACAGTAGATCAGGGTTCAGTGAGCTTTTGAACACAGTGGAATTAAAGGTTAAACAAGCTTATACCGTGTATGCCAACACTGTTATATAGGGTTCGTAAAACGGAAACACGATGTTCAGACTACAGAATCACAAAGTGATTCTTGGTCAAAGCACTCAAAGGCGAGTGTGGATGAACCCAAAAGTAAAGGTGTTGCTCACATCCCATCCCTTAAACACACTACCGGTTTCTGGCTGCTTGCCGTCGTAAGGTGGAGACAGTAAGATCAGGTCAGTGAGCTTTGAAACAGTGGATAAGGAAACAAATGTATACTTGTATGCAACTGTTTATAGGGTTCGTACAAAACGCAAACCCCACGATGTTCAGACACAGAATCACAAAGTGATTCTTGGTCAAAGCACTCAAGGCGCTTGTGGATGACCAAAGTAATGTGTTGCTCACATCCCCATCCCTTACACACCACTACCGGTTTCTGGCTGTTTGCCGTCGTCAGGTGGAGACCGTAAGATCAGGTTCAGTGAGCCTTGAAACAGTGGATTAAAGGTAAACAAGATTATACTTGTATGCCAACTGTTATATAGGGTTCGTACCACGAACCACGATGTTCAGACACAGAATCACAAAGTGATTCTTGGTCAAAGCACTCAAGGCGCTTGTGGATGACCAAAGTAATGTGTTGCTCACATCCCCATCCCTTACACACCACTACCGGTTTCTGGCTGTTTGCCGTCGTCAGGTGGAGGACAGTAAGAGTCAGGTCAGTGAGCTTTGAACACAGTGGATTGAAGGTAAACAAGGTTATGCTTGTATGCCAAATGTTATATAGGGTTCGTACCACGAACCACGATGTTCAGACACAGAATCACAAAGTGATTCTTGGTCAAAGCACTCAAGGCGCTTATGGATGACCAAAGTAATGTGTTGCTCACATCCCATCCCTTACACACCTCTACCGGTTTCAGGCTGTTTGCCATCGTCAGGTGGAGACAGTAAGATCAGGTTCAGTGAGCCTTGAAACAGTGGATTAAAGGTAAACAAGGTTATACTTGTATGCCAACTGTTATATAGGGTTCGTACAACGAACCACGATGTTCAGACGCAGAATCACAAAGTGATTCTTGGTCAAAGCACTCAAGGCGCTTGTGGATGACCAAAGTAAGTGTTGCTCACATCCCCATCCCTCACACACCACTACCGGTTTCTGGCTGTTTGCCGTCGTCAGGTGGAGACAGTAAGATCAGGTTCAGTGAGCCTTGAAACAGTGGATTAAAGGTAACCAAGATTATACTTGTATGCCAACTGTTATATAGGGTTCGTACAAAGAACCACGATGTTCAGACACAGAATCACACAGTGATTCTTGGTCAAAGCACTCAAGGCGCTTGTGGATGACCAAAGTAATGTGTTGCTCACATCCCCATCCCTTACACACCACTACCGGTTTCAGGCTGTTTGCCATCGTCAGGTGGAGACAGTAAGATCAGGTTCAAGTGACTTTGAAACAGTGGATTAAAGGTAAACAAGATTCTACTTATGCAACTGTTAATGGGTCGTACAAACGAAACCCGATGTCAGGACAACAGAATCACAAAGTGATTCTGGTCAAAGCACTCAAGCGCTTGTGGGATGACCAAAGTAATGTGTGCTCACATCCCCATCCCTTACACACCACTACGGTTTCTGGCGTACGCCGTCGTCAGGTGGAGACAGTAAGATCAGGTTCAGTGAGCCTTGAAACAGTGGTTTAAAGGTTAAACAAGATTATACTTGCATGCCAACTGTTATATAGGGTTCGTACAACGAACCACGATGTTCAGACACAGAATCACAAAGTGATTCTTGGTCAAAGCACTCAAGGCGCTTGTGGATGACCAAAGTAATGTGTTGCTCACATCCCCATCCTTACACACCATTACCGGTTTCTGGCTGTTTGCCGTCGTCAGGTGGAGACAGTAAGATCAGGTTCAGTGAGCCTTGAAACAGTGGATTAAATGTAAACAAGATTATACTTGTATGCCAACGGTTATATAGGGTTCGTACAACGAACCACGATGTTCAGACACAGAATCACAAAGTGATTCTTGGTCAAAGCACTCAAGGCGCTTGTGGATGACCAAAGTAATGTGTTGATCACATCCCCATCCCTTACACACAACTACCGGTTTCTGGCTGTTTGCCGTCGTCAGGTGGAGACAGTAAGATCAGGTTCAGTGAGCCTTGAAACAGTGGATTAAAGGTAAACAAGATTATACTTGTATGCCAACTGTTATATAGGGTTCGTACAACGAACCCCGATGTTCAGACACAGAATCACAAAGTGATTCTTGGTCAAAGCACTCAAGGCGCTTGTGGATGACCAAAGTAATGTGTTGCTCACATCCCCATCCCTTACACACCACTACCGGTTTCTGGCTGTTTGTCGTCGTCAAGTGGAGACAGTAAGATCAGGTTCAGTGAGCTTTGAAAGAGTGGATTAAAGGTAAACAAGATTATACTTGTATGGCAACTGTTATATAGGGTTCATACAACGAACCACGATGTTCAGACACAGAATCACAAAGTGATTCTTGGTCAAAGCACTCAAGGCGCTTGTGGATGACCAAAGTAATGTGTGTTGCTCACATCCCCATCCCTTACACACCACTACCGGTTTCTGGCTGCTTGCCGTCGTCAGGTGGAGACAGTAAGATCAGGTTCAGTGAGCCTTGAAACAGTGGATTAAAGGTAAACAAGATTATACTTGTATGCCAACTGTTATATAGGGTTCGTACAACGAACCACGATGTTCAGACACAGAATCACAAAGTGATTCTTGGTCAAAGCACTCAAGGCGCTTGTGGATGACCAAAGTAATGTGTTGCTCACATCCCCATCCCTTACACACCACTACCGGTTTCTGGCTGTTTGCCGTCGTCAGGTGGAGACAGTAAGATCAGGTTCAGTGAGCCTTGAAACAGTGGATTAAAGGTAAACAAGATTATACTTGTATGCCAACTGTTATATAGGGTTCGTACAACGAACCACGATGTTCAGACACAGAATCACAAAGTGATTCTTGGTCAAAGCACTCAAGGCGCTTGTGGATGACCAAAGTAATGTGTTGCTCACATCCCCATCCCTTACACACCACTACCGGTTTCTGGCTGTTTGCCGTCGTCAGGTGGAGACAGTAAGATCAGGTTCAGTGAGCCTTGAAACAGTGGATTAAAGGTAAACAAGATTATACTTGTATGCCAACTGTTATATAGGGTTCGTACAACGAACCACGATGGTCAGACACAGAATCACAAAGTGATTCTTGGTCAAAGCACTCAAGGCGCTTGTGGATGACCAAAGTAATGTGTTGCTCACATCCCCATCCCTTACACACCACTACCGGTTTCTGGCTGTTTGCCGTCGTCAGTTGGAGACAGTAGGATCAGGTTCAGTGAGCCTTGAAACAGTGGTAAAGTGGTAAACAAAGATATGCTTGTATGCCACTGTTATATAGGGTTCGTACAACGAACCACGATGTTCAGCCACAGAATCACAAAGTGATTCATGGTCAAAGCACTCAAGGCGCTTATGGATGACCAAAGTAATGTGTTGCTCACATCCCCATCCCTACACACCACTAACGGTTTCTGGCTGTTTGCAGTAATCAGGTGGAGACAGTAAGATCAGGTTCAGTGAAACTTGAAACATGTGATTAACGGTAACATGGGGTAAAAAGAGTGGGCAGATTATACTTGTATGCCAACTGTTATATAGGGGTCGGTACAACGAACACGATGTTCAGACACAGAATCACAAAGTGGTTCTTGGTCAAAGCACTCTAGGCGCTTGTGGATGACCAAAGTAATGTGTTGCTCACATCCCCATCCCTTACACACTACTACCGGTTTCTGGCTGTTTGCCGTCGTCAGGTGGAGACAGTAAGATCAGGTTCAGTGAGCCTTGAAACGGTGGAATGAAGGTCAACAACATTATACTTGTATGCAACTGTTATATAGGTTCGTACAACGAACCACGATGTTCAGACACAGAATCACAAAGTGATTCTTGGTCAAAGCACTCAAGGCGCTTGTGGATGACCAACGTAATGTGTTGCTCACATCCCCATCTCTTACACACCACTACCGGTTTCTGGCTGTTTGCCGTCGTCAGGTGGAGACAGTAAGATCAGGTTCAGTGAGCCTTGAAACAGTGGATTAAATGTAAACAAGATTATACTTGTATGCCAACTGTTATATAGGGTTCGTACAACGAACCACGATGTTCAGACACAGAATCACAAAGTGATTCGTGGTCAAAGCACTCAAGGCGCTTGTGGATGACCAAAGTAATGTGTTGCTTACATCCCCATCCCTTACACACCACTACCGGTTTCTGGCTGTTTGCCGTCGTCAGGTGGAGACAGTAAGATCAGGTTCAGTGAGCCTTGAAACAGTGGATTAATGGTAAACAGATTATACTTGTATGCCAACTGTTATATAGGGTTCGTACAACGAACCACGATGTTCAGACACAGAATCACAAAGTGATTCGTGGTCAAAGCACTCAAGGCGCTCGTGAATGACCAAAGTAATGTGTTGCTCACATTTCCATCCCTTACACACCACTACCGGTTTCTGGCTGTTTTCCGTCGTCAGGTGGAGACAGTAAGATCAGGTTCAGTGAGCCTTGAAACAGTGGATTGAAGGTAAACAGATGAGAACTTGTATGCCAACTGTTTATAAGGTTCGTACAACGAACCACGATGTTCAGACACAGAATCACAAAGTGATTCATGGTCAAAGCACTCAAGCCGCTTGTGGATGACCAAAGTAATGTGTTGCTCACAACCCCATCCCTTACACACCACTACCGGTTTCTGGCTGTTTGTCGTCGTCAGGTGGAGACAGTAAGATCAGGTTCAGTGAGCCTTGAAACAGTGGATTAAAGGTAAACAAGATTATACTTGTATGCCAACTGTTATATAGGGTTCGTACAACGAACCACGATGTTCAGACACAGAAGCACAAAGTGATTCGTGGTCAAAGCACTCAAGGCGCTTGTGGATGACCAAAGTAATGCGTTGCTCACATCCTCATCCCTTACACACCACTAACGATTTCTGGCTGTTTGCCGTCGTCAGGTGGAGACAGTAAGATCAGGTTCAGTGAGCCTTGAAACAGTGGATTGAAGGTAAACAAGATTATACTTGTATGCCAACTGTTATATAGGATTCGTACAACGAACCACGATGTTCAGACACAGAATCACAAAGTGATTCTTGGTCAAAGCACTCAAGGCGCTTGTGGATGACCAAAGTAATGTGTTGCTCACATCCCTATCCCTTACACACCACTACCGGTTTCTGGCTGTTTGCCGTCGTCAGGTGGAGACAGTAAGATCAGGTTCAGTGAGCCTTGAAACAGTGGATTAAAGGTAAACAAGATTATACTTGTATGCCAACTGTTATATAGGGTTCGTACAACGAACCACGATGTTCAGACACAGAAGCACAAAGTGATTCTGGGTCAAAGCACTCAAGGCGCTTGTGGATGACCAAAGTAATGTGTTGCTCACATCCCCATCCCTTACACACCACTACCGGTTTCAGGCTGTTTGCCATCGTCAGGTGGAGACAGTA
>JACCGJ010011272.1:0-13288 GCA_013407085.1 Atriophallophorus winterbourni | reverse complement strand
ACAAGAAGTATTTTAAAGCTCTATTAACAAATCTTCTACAAACATTACTGTATGCACGGAACTGAAATTAACAAGAAAGATCTTGTGGGTCGAATGTTCTTAAAGCTTTGCGAACTGATTGATGCACGTGGTTCGATTGTTACGGTTATTAACTTTACCGGAATGTTATTTATGGATGTTTATTCATGAAACCTAAACGCATTAAATTTAAATACAACTATACTCGGAGGTTATCTGCATTTTGCCTGGGCGGATGATTGAAGGTTGAACAAACGATATTTTTCTCATATCATTGAGTTTAAGACGTTCGTTATTTATTCAATATGATGATTGTTCAAATGACAATCAATAATAATGTTGTTCATATTTTTACTGTTTAACGTATATATAAATTAACAACACATAATACGAATTGTGAGCGTGTTAGATTCTTATTTCTGCTTGTTGGTAATTTCATTCATTCCAGTATAATACCAGTCATTACAATTGGCACCGCGATCTGCTATGTCATTTCCTCTAAATTTCGGATCTCCATATACGTAGAATCTCCAATGAAATCAAGGATTGCCTAGAGCGGTTTGGAAATGTGGGACTTACCACGGGTGAAGTGCTCGTTTCAATTATTGTTACTTATTTTATCGATGAAGCAGGTGAAAATGATTTTGCTCTGTTGAAAAAATTATCATTTCCTATCCCACTTGCCGATAAAACCTAAAATATATTGAAATCAATTTTACTATCTTCGTCATATCAATGAATTTCCAAATTGCCGAACGTGCTCGGTTCAATACAATAAAAGGACAACCAGACTATTCTTGAATGTATTATTAAATTGCAAACACATGATCCATACTGTGCTGGTGTCAATGAACGTGATCTGCATCGCCAGTTCTTGATGGCGAATTATCAAACATTCGGAAACGTTTGAAAGTTATGTTTACAATAGGAAGATGGCATCGAATGAACAAGCAGTCAAACTAATACTGATACTCAATCTGTTTTGTCTGATACACACAAAGCTAGATCTCAGTAAAGCAATCGACCGCACCATCAAAGAGATATTGATCTCATACCAAATAGTATTCGCAAATTTAGCAGTACTAATTCTTATTCTAAAAAGAAATTATACTTCATACTGGATGTGTGGAATCGTTAATATCATTTAATGACTTGAGGATTTTTGTGATGATGTCCAAATTCATCAACTTGATATTTTATTTCACGGCGTCACCGAACATTCTGTCTCTGTGGTCGGAGTTGGTTCTATTCCAGTCAGATACAGCACAATATAAACCAGTTGTGTGTTCATTCATTGTGATGAAATCACGTCCGCCTATCTTTGGTCTGAAGGCGTTGAAATTACTCAGTATTTTCAAGAGAGCAACATGGATTTTCTACTGAAGACAATGAACGACTGCAAACAGGCAGTGGATGAGGGTGGTTGCGTGCATACGTGTTACATCAACATATCAAAGGCGTTTGACAGCGTGTCATTCATTCATTCAGTCCTCTCCGTGCCGGGTGGCACATGAGGCGAAGACAACTTCACGCCAGTGGTTCCGGTCTGTCGCTGCTTCCGTTGCCGTCTGCACCGTGAATCCTTGTGCATTCCAACGTTCTGCGCCAAGTTTCCTTGGGCCGCCCCCTTTTTCGTTTACCTTGCGGATGCCAGTGCATGGCTACCTTCGTATGCGAACTGGGATCCATCCTGCAGACAGCGTGTACCATTCCCTAATTCTGAGCAATCTACAGGGGAATGGTATTACTAGGGGCCATCTAACCTGGCTGAGAAGCTACTCTCTTAATCGCACGGCAACTGTACGTATCGATGGCGTATTGTCTAGGGACATGGAAATCACTAGCAGTGTCCCACCAGTTTCGGAATTTGGTCCGGTTCTCTTGTTTGTTCTTCAACTCTCAGAACTCATCAATGACATTTTGAAAATTATCACAGACAAAATGATTTTTTGCAGTTGATGTTAAACTATGAATGCGATTCAAGTTAAGAAAGGACTGTTTGCACTCACAACGCGAATTGGATATATTAAACAGCTGATCATATTGGAACGAGCTTCCATACAACTTATAAAAGTGCAAGATGTTACAAATAGGTGAAAGTATACCATTCTCCTACAACCTTGGATGGCATCAACTGTAATGAATCACAAAGGGAAAAGACCTAGGATTAGTGATAGTCTGAAGAATAGCGTGAAGTGCAACGACGTGTACAACCGAGCAAGTTGGATGCCAGGAATGTTTAAGCGAATTTTTGGATGTTTCGACGTTATACATTCAATGTAATTCAAAGTAATTCAAAGTTTTAATGGTCCCAAAAGCAAATACTTTACAGTAGCCACAGATGAAAAACATAGGGAATGCATAAAAACAACACAAATTTCTCATCAATATGGAAAGTCAGTACGTATATTCAGGTGCGAGGTTGGATTTAGTCAACATGTACTTGTCAAGTTCAGCCTTAAACAAGTTCAGGCTTGATGCGCAAATGATATGTGGACGCAGAGAGTTTCATATAAAATAACTCGGACAGCAAAGAAAATCCTTCGATAATTTGATCTGGAGTGTGGAGTAATCAACTTGTAACCCTGCGATCTTTCTTGTCGATGAAACAGGTGTTCAAGTGGGTGATCCACTGTATGCAGAATGTTGAACAGCAGGATCAATTCACCCCCTGAGACGACGGTACGAAAAGTCAAAGAGATTTAGAGTTGCACTCCTCTCCTCGTACGGCCTGTTACATCGCCCGGTCACCAGTTTTGTAGCGCGGTGGTATTTTCGTTGCAGCAAAGTCATGTCCTTCTGTAAACATGGGGGCCATGCTTGAACAGCGTACTCCATTGTTAGTCTGACATGGGTGTTAATTATCTGCACGAGTATCTGCTTTGCGAAACTGCCGAAGATCCTTCTGAGCGATGCTAAGCTTTGGCAAGACTTTTTGTATATAACAGAACACTGCCGTGAAGACTTCAATTACTGCTAATACACACACCATGGTTTTTCTCTTCCGTAACCCATGAAAGTTGCTGGGATCCCAGAAAGTATGTGAATTCGAATGACTAACCGACGTTTACCATTTTACATTTTTGTATGTTAAACGGTAGGTAGTTTCGCAAGGACCACGCATGAAGTGCTTCGATATCTTTTTGTAGAATTTGGCACTCTTCTATGGTGCGTACGCTAGTCCAGACTTTGACGTCATCCACAAATAAAATGATTTCGGTGCGTATGATTTCGGGTATATCGTTAGCGTACACCAGGAAGAATATTGGCCTCAAGACTGAGTCTTGAGGTACCCCACTTTTAAATTCTACAGGGATGGATAGTGCCCATCAACTCTAACCTTGATAACTCCACAAGTCAAGTAATCTTGTATATAGGCCAATAATTTGCCGCACAACCCGAGCTTTTCCAATATTTGTAGCAGTATGCTGTGGTTAACACGGTCAAAAGCTTTAGACATATCCAAGTGACAAGCATGGATAGGATATCCATCGTCCACTTCACGATTCCAATTATTATGAGTTATGAGAATATTAGTAAGACAGGAGTGTCTTGTCCTAAATCTGTGCTTTGCGATGGAAAGAAGCTTATTTTGTTCCGAGTGTTTGGTAAGTTTGTCTGCCACAAATTGTTCGAGAACTTTAGAGACCACTGGCAACAATGTGACTGGTCTGTAGTTAGACACATCGGATCAGAGTGAATAATCCACTTTTCCAGTCAGTAGCAACCTTGCTACTGACCTGTTTAAGAGATCAGAGATTGGTGAGAATAGAGCATGGGAACATTGGTTTAGCATGAAGGGTGTTATTTCATCAGCTCCCGGGGTTTTTTTGTATTTAACCTGAGTAGCTTTACCAGAACACCGTGGGTTTTACAGCGAATTCGTTAATCGGTGCCCAGTCGGTGACGTCTTGAAGATGCATTGATAATGGAACCGTATCGATTTTTCGTATCCATTTCTGAGCGTCACTAGCTCTTTTCGCTTCAGATACATAGTCGAAAACAATGACTACATGATCACACTTTCCAAGCGGTGCTTCATAGCGGATATCCTTGATGACATTTTCCTCGCTCGTCAGAACAAGATCGAGTGCGGACGGTGTGTTTGTGCCTCTGAAGCGAGTGCTGCTTGAGATGTGGTTATATAAAAAAATTTCATTGAACATTTTGTAGAATAGGTGATCAAGAGAATTCACCGGTGGAATCTTGCTTTTTAGTAAATTCAGGAGATTAGAGTCACACATGATCAGGACGTTGTTTTGATATCTGGAAACAACCAGCTGAGTTTCTCAATTAAACTAGCATTGTATGCTCCCTCTGTTGACGGTGGTCGGTAAATCATACCAACAACATAGTTTTCAGATTTTGCTAATTCAAGTGAACACGAAAGTCAATCTTCCAGTATCAATCATTATCCGTGATATCTCTGAACGTGAGGTGTTGATCATAGTAGAAAGCAACACCACCTCCTTCACGTTCCATACGAGCACGATGAAAAAGAAACATGTTTGGAATGGAAATTTTCTCCTCAGCTAATTGCTGATTTAACCAAGTTTCCGTTACGGCTATCAGGAGTGGTGAATATTTTTGACGAAGCTCGATTAGCTCAGGTAACTTATTTATCAAACATCGTGCGTTGGTGTACAAACATTTGATGTTTGATCTTGATAAATGTGTTCGATGATGAGTGTTTGAGCAGGTAATTTGAGTACGTGTCAAAAATTGTACGATAGAGCAAGCCTGGTTTAGTTAAAGTTCAGCACACTCTGGTACTGCACGTGGGCTAAGATACTGTCAGATACTTATAATGGTAAGCTATACAATAAAAAAGGATGGTAATAAATCCAGCTCCCCACACTGATGAATAATTTCTCCTTTGTAATCCTCGTATTAAAAAAGCGAATGGCGTTTACTCGAAATAGCAGATGGAACAGCTGAGAATTAAATTGTCTTTAGTATTATCAGCAAAGAAAAAATTTCCAATATCAGAAGTCGCCTCACACACGGAGAAGACGGAACGTTGAACACCAGTTATCAACCCAACACTTGAGAATTGTACAGGGAGAAGAATACATATGGTAGTGTCAAAAATAAACAAAATATGAATCTCGATGGATGACAGTATAGATTATTACAGGAGGATTTAGGAAGTATACTCATTGTACAGAACCAGTAAACTAAGCTCGCATGAAACTGTTCAGACTTCATTCAGCGTTGCTACACCGGAAAACGTTCTATATTAATTCCTTTATACAATGTAATCGTGTAGCAACACTTGAAATATTGTATTCATTCATGGGCACCGTACTTGAAAAAGATGGCGCGTGTCTCTAGAGAATCCAGCGCTTCGCAAGAAGGACACCTAGATTGAACATAAGAAGAAAGAATCAAGCACCTCAATCTGTTCTCGCTTAGGATCCTGCAACTGCGAGGGGACCTAATAGTTGATTAAATGATTATAAAGTGGTTCACGGACGATAATATCACTAACTTACTAAAGCTTGCGCCTAAAAATGCTACAAGGGTTAATTCAATGAAATTTCTTAAGAGGAAACCCAGGCTGCTGGTACGAGAGTTTTTTATCAACAACATTGTGATCTGCCACAGGAATAAGCTCCTAGATGGTTTAATAAACGTTCCTAACGCGTCAAGCTTTAAAAGGGAATTAGGCGCTAAATAGCATACTCTTTTTCCAAAGATTGTCTAATTAAAAACTTTGAAAAACTTTAAAAACAAAAACATGTATTTCTGTTCAGCCATATTATTGCATTTTCTCTGAACCGATGACCTTTCACCGTGCTGCTAAAGGGAACCCCTATCTTACAATTTAGATATACGAAAAAAAGAGCGTCAACCGTACTAACTGCACACTCAATATCAAAGTGCTCAACCGCAAACCGTAGAAGAATATCGATTTTCGTGATTGGCATTTAGCCGCCTTCAACCTTGTGTAATTATAACTTTAACTTTAACTTGAAATACACATTGAAACCTGGTCGACAAAATTGCCATCTTCGAACCATGCTTGAAATCAGATGATCCTCTTCCATCATTTTATCAAATCACTACGCAATCTATCGTCAGGATAGTGGCACTGGTGCAGCGGGAGTTGTTGTAGCAATTATGATAAATGAAGACCTTTTAACAGTGAGACATCGACAAAGATTGCTTCCCACACAAATCAAATAACCTCGGTGTTTGTTACTGTAGGTAGGTGGATACTCGCTATTGCATGCGCTCATAGAAGCCCAGCTGATTCACCATCATCATCCGTCATCAATTACTGACGGAAACATTTGAAGTATTGAAACGGCAATGCAACTTAGTGTTAATTGATGGAGACTTTAATCTCGTGGCCATCGATTGGGGTACCGAAATTTTTTCATCAGAGTCAGCTAAGTTGCAATATTTTGACTGGTTTCACGTCAGGGCCATTAAACAGCTTATCGTGCTTCATACAAGGATTTCTATCGGGACGCACACCGTCAACTTTGAATTTGGTTCTATCGTCTCATAAAAAAGATATCAACGGGATCGCCACTAGGCAAGAGCGACCACGCCGTAATTTTTGAGACTTGACTTCAGTGCACCCTATTCACAAGGTGAAAATATTCCGCAACTGTGTCGCATGGACATCCTCCAACTATAAACTAAAACAGTGAATCTAAATTGGAAACCTGTCGAATTGGAAACTGGAATGATTCAAGCGGGCATCCTTAACTGTTGCAGGAATGTTTTGCTCATCAACAACCAGTGTGCGCGCGAGGTGAACCCCCTGTTAGTGTGCGTCTATTCGTATGGTTATCAGAGGGCCTGGCCGTAACTAAATGTCTTTAAATTCTTTGAAACTCGCCTATCTAGACTGTGGTACATACAAACAAAATTTTAGCTGTTGCGCTGCAAAGAAATGATAGAAGTGACTTTAAAACAAGACTTGCCAAAAATACAAATATTAGCTTGAAAACTGTTTATAACAATGTTCAATACAAAATATCTTTAAGTGAAGAAATAGGTACGTTAGTTCTGGATGATGGCATCACGGCTTGGACTGAACAGGAAAAAGCCGATGTTTTGCATACGTTTTTCTTCAGTGTTGATCTGCGTGATTCAGGTAACCGTTTGAAAAACTAAGGAATGTAGCACACTACACTTCAGTTCTGTGGAGGTTAATCATAAAATGACCACCACAGTTTAGTCGCAGCTGGAAAATATAAAGTCAGCTCGCGCCGACTGTATGCATCCGACTATTCTTCAACCGCTTGCGAATATGATTAGCCATGCAATCAGCAATGTTTTTGCTGCTAACGTACCATAGGGTATTTTACCGAATGATTGGAGATGAGCGGCGGTAGTAGCCATATAATAAAGAGTCCCGGGTGTACGCAACTATAGACTAGTAATCCCGAATAGCATTCTTTGCAAGTACTTTGGGAAAATCACTCGGCACCAGATATGTAAACATTTGGTAGCCAATTCTTCGCTATGCAATGCCCAGCATGGATTCTGGAACGGATGTCCAGCCAAACAAATCTTCTGAGCTTTCTTGATGAAGTATTTTGGCGGCTCGATGAATGAAGAGTAGTCTAAGTATGCTATAATAATTTTCGGAGGGTCTTTCGACTCGGTGAACCAAAAGCTAAGGATGTGTGGCATATTAGGCAGAATACACTGATGGTTAGACAGATTCTTAACCAATCACACTAACATGGTTAGTGTTTTAGGGGTGTATTCAGATAAATCAAAAATGCTCAGTGGAGTGCCTCAAGGCTTAGTGCTGGTCCACTACTATTGCATATTTTTGAAAATGACCAGAAAGCCTGCTTGAGCTCAGGAAGCTGCTTTAATTCTGATGATGTTGAGATCCTAGTAACTGACTGTAGAGATACGTTTACCCCTTGTTTAGTAATAGTAATCGAATAGAGAGAGACATGGGACTTTCCATTGAACTTGAGGAAGAGCTGCGTTTTGACGACTGATTTGGAGTCAACTCAACTAAAAATCGGCGAAGGAACCATCAGGGTAGCTGCTGTTTAGATAGTAAATGATCTGGGCATTACTAAATCTGCTAAAGCAGAAAACAAGGCTCACAGAGCATTTCACAGACTGCACTCAGCGTTGTCATGCAGAAAACCTTCTATCTTAATTCCGTATATATGTTAGTCGCGTGGCTTCACTAGTATTACTTAGTACAATCCAGGGCACGGTACTTGACAAAATGTTGCTCGTCTGTAATGGGTCCAGCGCCTTGCAACTAGGATGGTTGTGGGATAAACAAGTAAAACCTATGCGGCAGGACTCAATGATCGCAATCCGTTCTTGCTGAATAGAGAGCAACTGCCGAGCGACCTTATAGAAAACTGTAAGATTCTCACGGGCGATAATATTACTGAATTAACAAAGCTTGTGCCTAAAACAGTAACAAGATCTGATTTCATGGAAATTCTTAGGAGTAGACCCAGGTTGTTGGTACGGGTGTACTTTTTTTAGCAACAGTGTGATCAACCACTGGAGTGAGCTCCCAGATGGTATAATATAATTCCCCAACATGTTGGATCCAAGGTTGTCAAATTTGGGGCGGTTTTGGGGATAAGCTCCCAATTCCGAAAATGCTCTAATGGCACGCGTCTCTTATAGCTATTGACAACCAAGTCCAGCTCCTGGCCTGCACGCGTGGTCCTGTGTGACCCGGCGGAACTGCTTCTACTGACAGGAGAAAAGGGTTGAGGCGGCTGACTGGCGCCTCAAAACCAGCATGCTTCGGGCATATGGAGCTCGTAAGTCCATGAAGGCGGTCCACATGGGGGAAGGAAAACCCTCATCTCAAACCTCCACTGCCTTTTGGATACATCCATGTAAAAGGCTTCAGGAGTCAACCTCGAGGAAAAATCCGGAGCCGAAATCCCGTTAGGCAGTCCGAAGTTTTATACAACTTCGCCCTGCCAACTTCTGCGATGGCATCGTTGACCAAACGTATCAGCCTAGCTGTTCCTTTAGTTTCGGTGGTGCCGTAGAGAGGGAGCACTTGCTGCGTGGGTAACTGCTAGTTCTCCACTTTGAACTGATCTCGCGTACATCACAACGCACCAATGGAAAGGACACTCCATACCGCTTCTGAGGATAATAACACGGTAAGCAGCAGATACCGGTTAAAAGCTATGGTTTGTTTGGCGTAAAGCTCAGCGCCTAAGGGTTCTTTCGACGGTGGGAGAGACTGTCAGGTCTTTTTGGACGGCTACCACTCGCCTCAAGCTGGCAGCCCCCAGCCAATATGGTGCTGTCTCGCCACGGTCTGCAATCCTCACAGGGTGCATGGGAATTAGGAATCAACCGACGAGCAGACTGTTTATTTTCCGCACCAGCGAAACCGCCTACTTAAAAATAATGTCATTTCTGAAACTGAGAATCTGGAACGTCCGGTCCATGCTCCCTGTATTTCATAACGACGTCCCGAATATCATAGGCGTAAGAAAATCTGCTGTGATTAACAATGAGTTAAAGAGACCGAATGTCGACGTGGCTGCCCTGCAAGAGACGCGATTACCAAACACTGGTATACAAACAGAAAGAGATTACACATTTTTTGGAAAGGAAGGGGTTCTGATGAGCCTCGACTGCATGGAGTTGGGATTGCCTTTCGAAACGACATTCTAAAAGCAACAGAACCGAGCAGCAGCGGGAGCTAAGGGATTTGGTCTCTAAACCTGAGGTGCATTACTGGTGCCATTACGTTGGTAAACGTTTATACGCGAACGCTCTCTGTGACGACTGCTGAAAAAGACGCTTTTTATCACAACCTCGCAACGGTCCTGAAAAACGTGCCACAAAAAAACTGTGTAGTGGTATTGGGTGATTTTTATGCTTGAGTTGGTGCGGATTACGAAACTTGGCATAACTGTCTCGGGAGGTTTGGTGTAGGTGAAACAAACGAAAATGGACAACGCCTTTTAGAATTATGCACACAGTTCAGTTTTGTGTCAGTAATAATTTATTTCAAACAAAAACACAGCATAAGGTCTCTTGGAAACATCCTCGCTTTAAGCACTGGCACCAGATTGATCTTATTCTTGTTAAGCGAACGAATATGGGAAGCCTACTTCTCACCAGATCATATCAAAGCGCAGACTTTGACACTGATAATTCACTTGTTTGTGTAAAACTGAAGCTTCCCGACACGAAATTCCACTGCACCAAATTGTCTGGTAAGCCTAGGATTCACGTCACCCGCATGTGCGAACCTAATCTAGCTGCGCGATTTGCAAAAGCATTCACAGCCGAGTTTAGCCAGATAAACCCACTTGAATCGGCTTTCAGAGAAAACTGGGAATCGATTTGAAAAGATGCATGATTCTGATCGCACTTTCCACTTTCGGCCGAGAAAGAAAGGAAAAGCTCGAACGATGCGACTGTTCGAGCAAAAGTTTGAGAGACTGCTGTGTTGGATGAGAAAGACGGTCAGCATTCTTACGGTTCAATAAAAACAACGATGTAACTTCTTAGAGCACGCTAGTCAATAAGGTCTCAACCAGGCAGCAATGCGATGTACAAATGACTACTGGACAGAAAATTAGCCTTTCGTATCCAAACAGCTGGGATATGACATTTCATTGGCATGTCTGATGGGATCAAGGGAGAGCCATTGGTCCAAACAAACTTAAAACGGCTCCCAGTAAGTCTGCATCTGGTGACCCGATTGTGCACAAAACTTAGCAGATGGAAAGATGGGTACAGCATTTCTCCTCGCTCTACTCTAGGGACAGTACGGTTTTACCACATGTATTTGAAAATTTCGAGCAATTGCCGAATATTGAATATCTAGATACTCCCCCTACTCTTGATGAGCTCAATAGAGTAATCGGCCGCTTAGCGAATGGTACGGCCCCTGGTGACGACGGAATTCCACCTGAGCTCGTCAAATGCTGTAGAGCAGCATTATTACAACCGCTTGACCATTTACTTCTTCAATGCTGGCAGGAGAAGTGTGTCCCACAAGAGATGCGAGACACAAAGATCATCACGCTATTCAAAAATAAAGGAGATAGATGTGACTGCAACAGTTACAAAGGAATCTTCCTTCTAAATGTTGTAGGCAAATTGTTTGCTAAAGTCTTACAGATCTGGCTGCAAGTTTCAGCCGATAGAATTTACTCAGAATCTCAATGTGGCTTCCGCAAGGTAAGATCAACCGTTGACATGATCTTCTCCCTGAGACAAGAGAAGTGTTGGGAACAGCGTATGACATTACACACTGTCTCATTGATTTACCGAAGGCATTGGACTACGTCAGCAGGGAGGGTCGTTTCAAAATGCTTGATTTGATAGGCTGCTTCCCAAGACTACTAAAGCTCGATATTTCGTTCCACTCAGGCATGAATGGTTCAGTCAATTTTAACGGTTTCAGCTCAGAAGCCTTTGAAATTCGCCGAAGCGTCAAACAAGGGTGTGTTCTTGCTCTCACGCTGTTCGGCATTTTCTTTGCTCTGCTTCTGAAGCACGCTTTCAGGACGAGGACAGAAGGTTTTTACTTACGTACGCGAAGTGATGGCAAGCTTTCAACCTAGACCGGTTGAGAGCACAAACCAAGGCACGAAATGTGCTAATCCGTGACCTGCTGTTTGCCGACGATGCAGCCTTTATTGCTCACTCCTAAGAGCAACTCCAGTCTCTAATGGACTGTTTTTCGCCGGCATGCAGAGACTTTGGGCTAACAATCAGCATGTGCAAGACGAAAGTCCTTGTTCAAGGGACTGTATCGCCTCCCATTATAACTGTTAGAAACTATTAGCTTGAATCAGTACATCAGTTCACATACCTTGGTTCAACCATTGCGGATAACCTCTCGCTAGACACGGAGATTAATTCAATTCAATTTAATTCAATTCAATTCAATTCAATTTAATGGTCTAAAAAGCACATAGCTTTACAAAAACCACAGAATAATATGCGAATTACAAATAACATAGGTAGTAAAACGGGGTTTGTTTGCCTACTGATTAGTTCAGGAATCACGTAATAATACATGAAGCAGAAATTGTTTTCAACCGGTTTGGTAGGGTAAATATGTATAGTTTACTTGGATGCATTGGTTCAAAGCTTTATGATGCAGAATATATTGTTTCAATGTTTGGATTGGTCAACATGAAATTATCCAAATTCGATTTGAATATATCCAAGTTGGGTGAATGTGCATCATTACAAGGTAGGCAGTTCCAGGCAAAGCATACACGTACAGAATAAAAGTACCTTCGACAGTTTAGTATCGAGTCAGGAATATGTACTGTATAGTCGTGACTCCGGCTGGTTCTGCGTGGTAGTCGCGTGAATAGTTGATTTAGGGGATGGTTGGGCGTATGCAGTATATTGAACATAAGTATCAAATCACCTCTAAGACGGCGGTAGCGAAAGTCGAATAGATTGAGACTTGCAATACGATCTTCGTATTGTTTGTGCTTCAAACCGCGTACGAGCTTGGTAGTCCGATGATATATTCTCTGCAAGAGGCTCATGTCCTTATGTAGCCAGGGTGACCAAGCCTGAACCGCATACTCCATGGTTGGCCTCAAGTACGTATTAATTATTTGATGAACGGTTTGCTTAGTGAAACTCCCGAACACGCGTTTTAGCAGTAGCAGTACTCGCGACGTCTTTTCATAGACAGCTGTGGCGTTATGCGACGGTTTCAACGTGCTGCTCACCAACACACCCAAGTCCTTCTCCTTGTCAGTGCTTTCAAGAATATGGGAACCAAGGGTGTAAGAGAACTCAAAATATCTTCCAACAGTCAATACCTTGCATTTGCTGAAATTAAAAGGTAGTTCATTTCTAACTGACCAATTCTGTAAGGCATCAAGGTCCAGCTGAAGCTGTCTGCAATCTTCAGTTGTGCGTACTTGTGTCGACAGCTTGATGTCATCCGCAAATAACAAGATTTTGCTGCGAACAAGTTTCGGTAAGTCGTTTACATAGATCAGGAAAAGAATTGGTCCAAGCACTGATCCCTGCGGCACCCCACTCGTTACTGCAGAGCAGCTGTCATTCTGTCCCGTTCGAACTCTCGTGTTTGGGGTAACCGCAAGCTGACTGTAAAGACAAAGATGTTGGTATACCGTTCGTGCGTACTAAATGCTTTACTGTACGGCAGGGAAACCTGGACGACCCACGCAAGACACGAACGGTAGCTGAATGCTTTCCATCTACGAAGCATCCATCGTATCTTGAACATATCGTGGATGGACAGAGTGACTAATGCTGAAGTGCTTTCAAAAGCTGGTCT
>JACCGJ010011270.1:0-12366 GCA_013407085.1 Atriophallophorus winterbourni | reverse complement strand
ACTGTGTTTTGTCTGGCTTCTCACCATTGACCAACCTGGTATGAGTAACTCTGAAGATGCCACGAAAGACATCATCACCCGTATAGCTCAATGGATCATCGAGGCACGCAAGGCCCCTGCACCACGTCAAGTTCCAGTCGCGGCGCAATGTTGTGTACCTGTGAATGGAAGAGGCGTCTGCAGAAAAATTCGTCACGTTCGAGAGTTTCCTCGAGGCTTGGTATTTGACACCACATACTGCACTGAGCACATTCATTATATGTATGTATAAAGCACGAGCCTGAAATGCAGGCAAGTGCCGTACAGTCATAGAACTGCACAGGGCTAAGATACTTTCAGGTTGCCCAGGCCTAACAGATCAATGGATGGGGTTTACAGACCATGACAACACGCAAAACGGAAAAACTTTGGCGTGCAACAGTTTCTATACCTTACGTTAAGGAAGCTTCATGGGGGATAAGTCTCTGACTGTGCAGCACTTTGCCTGGTTCAGGTTTGTGCTTTCATAAAAATACATTAAAAAATTCAGAGAACTCAGTACTAGTATAAGTGAACACAAAAATCGAATCAGCAAGCAGCCACGCAATTCCAGTGAATATCAATCACTGATCAGAGATTCAGCACTAGCTAAACACGTGCTGGACACAGGTCACAGCATTGATGTTGATAACGTAGAAGTGATAAGGCGGGGAATAAACCATACATTAACCAACTTCAATCTGGGGCGGTTTGGATACCAAAGGCTGGGTAAAATGCAGTCAATAAGGTGATACCCACATCTGTCTCCGGTTCGAATGCGGTATAAACATTACCGTGCGTGAACCCTATTTGGCACAACCAAGCACTCAATCGAGTTATCTGTCAAGCAATATCATTCACAAACCTGCCAAGACCCAAAACAATTTAGGGATTATATGGCCGTAGGAGTGTGTGCGTCAGATGATCTTAATCGCGCACAGTTCCAAGGTTGTCACAGCCGGGGGCGGCAGTAGGGATGAGCTCCCACTGTCTATAAAATGCTCCCATATGGCGTGCGTCTCAAACAGCCTCTGACAACCAAAGCCCAGCTCCTGGCCTGCACGTGGCGGAACTGCTTCTACTGACAGAAGGGGCGAAGGCAGATGACTGGCGCCTCAAAACCAGTTTTCTCCGGGTAGATGGAGCTCGTCAGCATGGGAGGGCAGTCCATCTAAGGGAAGGAAAACCCTTATCCCAAACCTCCGCTGCCTTGCGGCATACCCGATTGCGGGAAAGGCTTCGGGAGTGAACCCTGAGGAAAAATCCTTGCTGCCTTGCAGGTTGCACCTGGTCGTGCAAAGGCTATAGAGGCGTACTCGAACAATCGCCGAGGCACTTCAAGAGAGGCGCAAGAACCCTCAAAATGGTCACCGGCTCTCGTGAAGGAAAAAAACCGCTGCCTTGCGGGTAGACTTTTGAGTCAAAGGCTCCGGGTGGGGTCCCCTAAGCCAACCCCCTACTTCAGCCTTGGCAACCGGGTAGTATGTCGCCTTCAACAAGAACCATGGAACCTACATTTTTCTTTCATCATGTACCCTCTTCATAGTATACTTGTTGCCACATCGTCTGTAAAGACTTGTGTAATCATAATAATATAATCGCGCACTAGACCCACCATGGGGACTGTTGCAGTTCCTACCACTTAGGATTGGTCAGGTGAATGAAATTTAAGCTTGATCTCTGTCCGTACTGACACCCTTGATCCGACGAAGCTTCTGAGTCAGATATCGCAATGGCTAGTTACGCTTCAGGATATGTCCCGAAATCAAGTTCAACGGCGGGGTGGCACTAAGCATCTTATTGAAGTGTTTGCTTAACCTTGTATGTTGTCAAGCGGAGTGATGAGGAAAGCTTGTTACGATACATGGCAGTGAAAGCCGTAAGGAAGCCGTCATGCTGATGTCGCTCCACTCGTTCACGAAACTTTTTTGATTGGAAGTTCCATTCGAGGTGTAGGCACGGCATCCTAGTTTGTTGGTGTCAACTCTTCTATAGATTTCTATTTTCGTTTTAATTCTTTTGTCATATGTGTCTAGGCCTGGGCAACCTGACAGTATCTCAGCCCACCTGCAGTCTCTGACTGTGCGGCACTTTGCCTGGATCAGGCTTGTGTTTTCATACCATAGATGCACGCGTGCAATCGTGCAGTACTTCTGTGTTGTGCGGCTAACCTTGCTAAATTGATTGACCACCGGTAGTGAGCTGCATGATGAAACACACTGGAGTCGCGCTACCATTTTTCTTTCCTTTCTCATGTCTGTCCAGGCCTGGGCAACCTGATAGTATCACAGCCTACGCACAGTCTCTGACTGTGCGTCACTGCCTGGATCAGGCTTGTGCTTTCATACCATACCATACCATTCTATACCATACTCCTATATAAAATCAGTAACTATTTAAGTTTCACCCTTCACCATCTTTTAGTATTTCACTTTTTCATGGTTGTGCAGTTAAGCACTCAGTACATGCTACCGGTATAATGCAGTCTCTGATGATGGATTGAACTACCTGAATTGATTGACTCGCACCAATCATCATCATCAAAGACAGCAATACACCGGTAGCACGTACCGAATGCTTAACTGCCATACAACCATGAAAAAGTAAAATCCTAAAAGATGGGGAAGGGTGCGACTTAAATTTCTACGGCTTCTATAGAAGAGTAAGCACCAGTGCACATACGCTGTCAAAATATTATAGACACATGGTCTATGTTTGGTGAATCCATGCTGTTTCATAGTCTTCCCGACAACTGATCTTAATGTAACAGGTTGATAGTTGACGGATAAACTAGAATCCCCTCTACTGAATATCAGCTAATGATACATTGTTTCCAGCTTTTAGGCAAGCGAGCGGATTCCATGGAAAATTGGAATATATGGGTCAACGAGGCATCTATGATATATGCTAGTTTTTTAATCACATGTGGATGAATCCCATCTGGACCTGGGGAGCATTGTATGTCAAGCCTTTCTAGACATTGATTGGATCAATTACCAAACAATTTAAGGAATCCTGCTGACCTCTCAACTCTGGCGGCTGACTATGTTCTGTTGTATACACGGAGGCATACTGCGAGGCGAAAAACTTAGTCTTCATATCCCCTCGATCAATTAACTTACCTTCCGGGAACACCAAAGTTGGTAAATGTGAAGGAGTTTTCGTTCATTTACGCATATAAGCAAAAAGAATCTTAGGGCATGCTTTCCATAGTTTTACCAGGGTCAACTCGAATGCAATTTTCTTTCTCCGCTTCACAGCAAAGATTGCTAATCTGTTTATATTCAAAATAAGCGCTCTCTGATTGCTTGTGTGCATAAGCTTTCCAAAGACGTTTTCCTCTTTTGAGTAAACTTCGAAAAGATTTATTTATCCAGCGTGTCCTCTAGCACACGGGCGAGGAAAAACCAGGGGTAAAAGAACTTTTGTAACATTCGTGATATTAGACAAAACATTTTCCCACATAAATTCTAACGGTGTTTCGGGAGGCGTGGAAGAATCTAACAGACTTGTGAATGACACGAGTTTTCCATTTTCATTTTCTAGAAATTTCGCAGTGGCTTCTTACTCTGGGGGCTCAAACCTCTGCGTGTTCAATTGAAAAGCAAGGAGCAATAATCACTGCATCCTACAGAAGAACCTACTCTGGCTTCGGATAAATCCGACGGCCTGGGTGAGAAGACGAGATCAAGCGCTATGTGACGCTGTTGGGGGAATAATTCTTGTGGGTTCAACGATATGTTGCATCAATCCACATTCTAACATGCATTCTAAAAGTTCCACTTTAAATCCATTGCCTATGATCGACCAATTGTCCCAATTGATATCAAGAGCGTTCAAATCACCCATTATTAAGCAATCGCTTGATAGACTGTGTTTACATAAATTTGTAATCAGCTCTAAGCCGAAATTATGCGGTGAGCGATAGAGAACACCCACTGTAGATGGACCCAATTTAGCTTTCAATTGGCACCATAGCGCCTCAGCCGTTTCCAAATAATTCCGGTAACGTTCGCAAACGCTTATCGCTTGGTGATTTTGGCATAAAGTGCTACCCCACCAAAAACTCGACTGACTCGATCACTGTGGAAAACGTGATAACTTGGGATAAAGAGATCCGGATCCTCAAAACGCGCAAGCTCATTCTACACATCCACTTTGTTCAAAAGACTCCTCGCGTTAAAGTATAATATTTTTAATGGTTCGAATCTTTCACAGCAAACGGGATGATGATTAACATGGTATGCGTAGTCTCCTTTTCACAATTCGAAAATCCACAATATAAGGATCGGTTTCAGCGGGTTCCAATAGATGTCGACGTTCCTGAGTGGCGGCTTTCATTCGAATTCTATCCTCTGGGGAAAGATCCCGACATGCGATATGTTTATCCGTGAATTCTTGAACGTTTGTTCAAGACGGTCATTCCTCGTCGTCAGACATGAAGACGATTTTCAGAAGTATCAACGTGGCATTTCAAACACACGCAGCCGGATGATCTCAGAGTTCTGATAATTCTTTCAGTACTGCATTCACTATAGGTACCTACTCGATAAATAGTCAATAATGTATTGTGGGGGAAAAGCTGCAAGCTTAATGGAATAACCACAGGATAGTTAACAAATTGGGTCTGAATTGGTTTGAGCAGTTCAGAAAAGTGGTAGAATAGAACAATGCGCCGATTGGTTGGGACGAAACCGCTCGGTGAGCGCATACCCTTGTCTGCAAATTATAAAGGAGAGGGTCCCCGTATACTTAAAGTCACGTTCCAATCTGAGGCAATGGTATCAGATGCTCTGCAAAGTTGGTATCAATTCAGAAAATTTGCACCTTCTGAAATTCGTCTTCGTTCAGCTATCGACAGACAGAACTTTAAAAAACCGCGCGAAACAGCACCCCCTTCCTTCCCGACCCTACCCGTTCATCCTATCATTTGTCCAACAGCAAAAACGTCTTCCAGCCAATCCATACAGGATCGGCCCAGTAGGAATTCATACAACCGACGCTTCTTATCTATCACGAGAAGGTTTGCAATGCTTGTACACCAACGTTCAGGGTCTACTCAGCAAGTTATCTGAGCTTCGAATGCAGCACGCTGTTAGAAGTTTCGATTTAATTGCTCTGACCGAAACGTGGTTATCTTCTGCCGTACCTGACGCCGAAATTGCTCTTCCCGGTATGTCGATTCTGAGAAATGATCGCCCTACAAAAGGAGGCGGGGTTGTCCTTTACTACAAATTTTCGCTTAGATGTGATTTACTAGGTGATGCCCGTCTGCATTCCGTAGACTCGCTGTGGTGTCGTATGCAGCTCAAAAACAATGACTCTGCTCTCGTTGCCGTTATCTATCGTCCGCCAAATTCTCTGCTAACCTTCGATCAAGAACTGATGTTATCCATACGTATCGCCTTATCATTGCAGCATACCCACGCGTTACTAATGGGTGACTTCAACATCACCGAGCTTGCCGCCGCATCCGAACGCAGTACTTTTGCAACATGCATTGAGAACCTAATGGTAAGCCATCCATTATATAATCACGTACACGAACCAACCCGGTTTCGAGGTAATGATACACCCTCTCGACTCGATCTTATACTAACAAATGAAGAATTAATGATTGAGGAAGTGACATACGGATCTCCTCTTGGAAAAAGCGACCACGTAGTTTTGAATTTCAATTTCGTTTGCTACGCTGACTATCCCGTTGACGAGATTGTACCTCTTCGGACCGTCACCGACTACAAAGCTTTCCAAGATACTGTAGCAGCAAATAACTTCGATTTTTTGCACATCGGTGCGTCTACCGACACCTGGTCCGAGTTCGTCACTAGATGGCAATTACTGCAAGCTCGTTGTTCATTTTCCGTGCCGACTAGACCTAAAGGATCTAAGTCATACATCCGCAGCAGAACCAGAAAGTGGATACACCGCAGGAACGAGGCCTGGCAAAACTTTAGAGTAAGTCGAGCTCACTCCGATTGGGACCAATACCGCATGCTTCGAAATCATTGCACAGCATTACTGCGTCACGACAAGTTATCTAGCCAAACTAAGCTCACTGCTAAATTTTTAGATAATAAAAAGTTACTCTACCAGTTTATCAACAACAAACAGAAAGTTCGTACTGGTATCCCTTCGCTTACCACCAAGCACGGCAACACGACTACCACAAAGGAAGCTGCAAATGCTTTGAAGGAACATTATATGCCAATATTTCAAGGATCTTCGGTGTCTCCTCATATCTCTCTTCCTCCTTTTTCATCCTCTTTTCTTATTTCAAGTGTTGATTTTACCCCTTCGGCCGTCCGAAACAAAATTTTGCAACTGCGCACCAACTCGTCCCCGGGAATCGACGGCATTACACCGAAAGCATTGCAGGCGGTTGCCGATCAGCTTTCTGAACCTCTAGCTCACTACTTCCAGCGTTTATTGGATGCCTCCGAAGTCCCAGATGGCTGGAAAGACGGAATCATCACCCCACTTTTTAAAAGTGGCAATCGCAGTGACCCAGCAAATTATCGCCCGGTCACGTTGCTTCCTGTCCTCTCGAAGGTGATGGAATCGATTATCGCCGATCACATTATGACTGTGATGGAGCGCTCGAATGTACTCACAGCGGGGCAGCATGGTTTTAGGCGGGGTCGATCATGCACTTCTAACTTACTATTCGCCAAGGACCATTGGACCAAAGCCGCTGATGAAGGGTACGGTGTAGACGTCATATATTTAGACTTCTCCAAGGCGTTCGACAGAGTTGATCATGCGATACTCCTTGAGAAATTACGAGCAATTGGAATAGGACCTCCGCTATTAACATGGATGGCAGCATTTCTTGGTCCCAGATCTCTGCGTGTACGAGTCAGGGATGAGCTCTCCGAACCTTTCCCAGTTTACTGCGGCGTACCCCAAGGATCCGTTCTGGGTCCGCGTTTGTTTTTGTTGTTAATCAACGATATTACAAAATATGTGACATCTCCACTCCTTCTATTTGCCGATAACATAAAATTATGGCGCGTCATCCGCTCACCCACGTACATTAGATATCTACAGTCGGACCTCACCTCATTACAGTGCTGGGCCGCTTGTAATAATCTCCCGTTCAACACCGACAAATGTCGCGTACTATTGGTGCGTCGGCGAGGAGATCCCGTGTACTCTCTAGGTGGAACTCGCTTACAGTTCTGCAAGCAGGAGAAAGACCTCGGCGTGTTGACGCAAGACGATCTGGGTTGTTCTGCTCAGTGCGCCCAGGCATCCACCGTGGCGAACCGGAATGTTGGACTTCTCAGAAGAGCGTTCGGTTCGTTTGACATCCGGCGTTTCAAGCACCTATTGAATGCGTATGTTCGACCACACTTGGAATATGCAGCTTCCGTCTGGAATCCATGGTTAAAGCGCGATCAACACATCATGGAGCAGCCCCAACGACGAGCTACGAAGTTAGTCAAGGGTTTGCGTTACACGAGCTACGAAGCTCGAATCCCAGTGCTTAATCTCTTCTCCACCAAGTACCGTCGCATTCGCGGCGATATGATTTTGACTTACCGCATTTTGACGGAGGATGGACACCCGTGCAGCGGGATGCTGTCGTTGGCCCCACCTGCAGGGAATCGCGGACACCACCTCAAGTTATCCCATCAGTACAGCCGACTTGAGTGCCGAAGCAATTTTTTCGCGCTTCGAGTTCCTCGCACCTGGAACTCCCCACCCCCATCAGTTATTTCCGCCCCCTCTCTTAGCATTTTTAAGGAGCGCCTTGATCTCCACTTTTTCAATATACTGCGCAATTTTTAACTTCATTCATATTTGTACTCATTGATACTGCACCCTTCTTTTCTTTCCAGCGTATATTCGCGTTCACATTCCTTCAAAACTGCCCAAACTTTCACGGACCCATATTTTGAACATTGTCGTGTGGTTACCATACAAGCTTTTGGCTTGAACCCCAACCTTTTTATTGTCCAAGAACGCACCCATTATCCCCGTCCATAACAATCACTTTTAAGTTCGACCCATTATGTACAATATCCTGTGGTTATTTTTAAGCTTGCAGCTATTTTTACCACAATAAACTATTGACTATTGACATTGTACTGCTTTTGCATTATCAGCAACCTGTTTAGCGCATACAAGACAAGAGTCCCCCGAGCGAGCAGCGGGGCACCGATTCCCTTGCATCTTCGTGACAGTAGGTGCTGTATTATCTACATTTGCAGATTTTTTAGTCATAACCATGTTGAAATCCGGTGAAAATCAAATAAATACAAACCAAAGGATTCGTAAGAAGCAAAATACCACGTTGACCTTGAAATCAAACGTGCAACGTGAACGTTTGCTTCTTACGATATTTTGATATTGTTGTGGATATCGGATCTATTTCAAGATTATTACAAGAACTTTTGTTCTATTTTCAACGGATTTGAACATGATTACAACTCGTAAATTCGCAAAAGGAGATCATGCAGCACTGACTGCAAGGAAGCCTCAAGAGAATGGGGGCTCCGCTGCTCACTCTGGGGATTCTTGTCACGTTTGTTCGAAACAGGTCGCCAATAACGCTAAAGATGTTCAATGTGAAATGTTTAATGTGGATACATATTCGATGTGGTTCAATGAAGCGGGAGATGTATTGTTGGCTTCAGAAAAATTCATGCGATATCATTCACACGAGATGCAAGATATGCCTTCCACCGACTGGTTTTAAGCTCGCAAGTACTCAGCTTCAAGCTGGCACGGCTTATGCTAAGACCTCTGAAGGTATTGATGGTGGAATTGTAAATAGTGGCTCACCCTCGAAGAAGGATAACCACCACACATCTTGTGTACAGCAAGTTTGCGTACAATCTGAAGATGTACACAGCTTTGCGCAGGTTGCTTCATCGCCTGTACTCGGTTCCAGAGACGGAATTAGTTTTGTCGGTGAAACAAACGTTCTATAGCCAAAAGAGGTCCGGGAACCATCACAGCTAGATAAAACTATAAAGAATAAACACCAGAGCATTACGACTGTTGAGAGTAGAAAATCCTGCGTCATTCTTCACAATGCACCGGAGCAAACAGGTGCTTTGGCGATAGACAGGGTTAAACAGGAACGTGAGTTCATAAATTCTGCTCTTGCCCCCATTTTTGACGAAGGTGAAAAGGGTGTAACGGTACGCACAGCGTTTCGTCTAGGCCGCAGGCCAGCGCCAGGAGATCGCCCAAGACCGTTAAAGATTGTGGTAGACTCTGTTGAGCAAGTGACCTTACTGCTAAAGAGGGGTTACAGGTTAAAGGGTAGTGAACTTCGACTCCTGCGTGATCTTTCTCCGGAAGATCGTGTGAAGAGGCGAAAAGCTACTCAGGAAATTAGCGAGCACAGAGCCGCAGGTGAAACTAACTTGCGCATTGTGGATTTTCGGGTTGTGAGGATGAGGCCAAAAGTTCGTTGGCAACCTCTGACGATATGCATTCGGAGGGATCTGGATCTTTAAAAGTGATATATTTTAATGCGAGGAGCTTGAGAAACAAACTGGATGAACTCTTCGATCGGATTAGATGGGACCCTCCAGCGATCATTGCGGTGACGGAAACCTGGCTCTCACCTGAGCAGGATGATCCCGAGCTGGCCCTACTTGGATATAGACTTTTCGCTCGGATCGAACAGACGCTAAAATCGGTGGTGGGGTTGCCTTATATTTCCAACAACATATTCCCGTCGCAGTGTTGGCTCGCTTCCAGCATTCTGCCGGTATGGCTGAGAGTATATGGTGCCGTATAAGGACTGCAGCTTCATTTGCCACGATAGGTGTCGTTTATCGTTCTCCCAATACTCAGGCAGATACTGTGATATCACAGATATGTCAGTATGGTAGATCCTCAATCTGCTTGATTATGGGGGATTTCAATGCTCCTAGTATTGATTGGACTTCGCTAGATGAAGGTTCTGGGTCATTCGAGCGGTACTTATTGGACGCTGTGATTGATGTGGGCCTCATGCAGCACGTTTCCCATCCGACCAGAGTAGGCCCCACTGGGTGTGAGTCCATTTTGGACTTGGTATTCACTCCCACGCAGTCCGATATTACTCAGCTTCGGACTGAAGCTCCAATAGGCTGCAGTGACCATGCCACCTTAAGTTTTATGTGGAAACGCAACACTGGCTGGGTACCAGATCCATTTCCCAGAAGGAATTTTTGGAAGGCAGACGCGGGTAGGTTACGGGATGTTGCTTCATCTCTCAATTGGTCTTTCGATCAAGCAGCTGATGTTGAAGATTGTTGGCTGGTGATCCGTAATAACATTTTGACAGTTATTGAGGTGGCTGTTCCGTTGTCCACACGTCGTCGTGAGGCGAAAGGTCCACCTTGGTTTGATAAGGAGATAAGGAAACTTTTGCGGCAACGTCAAAAGCTCTGGTCGATATTCGTAAGTCGGAAAAACGCCACTGACTATGACAACTATCGGCAAGCTAGAAACCTTTGTACGGCATTAAAGCGCAGGAAACGTTTGTTGTACGAGCAGCGATTGGTTGACGAGTCTACTTGTGCACCAAAACGGCTATTCGCATACATTCGACGCCGCACAAAGGCGTCGCCATATATTCTTAATTTGATAGATACTAATGGGGTAGACATTACTGAGGATGGTTTGAAAGCTGAAGCCATGGCTAAGCAGTATGCCTCCGTGTACTGTCTGGAAGACAGTGATCCTCCTTCTGTCTCTAATAACAGTGAGGTGCTGTCTGATCTTGATGTAGATGTAGAGACTGTTAGACACATGTTGGAACAGTTAGACACACAATCCGCGCCAGGACCAGACGGTATTCATCAGTTGGTTTTACGAGCACTATCAGAAGTGCTGTGCGTTCCGCTGGCCAGGTTGTTTACAAAATCTGTAACATTAGGGGTCTTGCCACAAGAATGGAAACAGGGTATTATTAAACCTATGTTTAAAAGTGGGGACCCCAGTAATCCTGCTAATTACAGGCCGGTCACATTGACTTCTGTGATCGGTAAAATTTTAGAGAAGCTGATCAAAAGGAAATTAGAGCACTTTTTTTTGGAGTGTGGGCGTTGGTGTCCACAACAACATGGATTCACCAAAAATCGCTCATGCGTAAGTAATCTGCTCCTGGCGCGAGAAAGTTGGTGTGCTTTGACTGATTCTGGTCAAGAGGTCGATGTCATTTTTATCGACTTTAGTAAGGCGTTTGACCGCGTGCCCCACCGCCGATTGCACGTCAAGCTGGAGGGTTTGGGTATTCAGGGTTATCTACTAAAATAGATCGAGGCATTCATCTCAGGGCGGTCAAACCGTGTCGAGGTGAATGGAGTTTTGTCTTCAGAGATGATAGCAGGCTCCGGAGTGCCGCAGGGATCTGTCCTTGGCCCATTGCTATTCAAAGTTTTCGTGAATGATATTCCGGACGCGGTAGCGATCGATTGTCTTTTATTCGCGGATGATCTGAAACTGGGGGCCTCTGTCAGTTCCTGCGATGGCCACAAGCAACTGCAACAAGCAGTTGATGACTTAGTCAGTTGGACACATCGCTGGTCACTGCCTATCAATGAGGACAAGACAGTGGTCATGCGCATAAACTCCGATGACACTGGTGGTGAATACTTTATTGGAGGTAAGCCTATTAGAGCGGTGACGGCCGAAAAAGACTTAGGGATTCTGGTTATGGATTCCTTGAAGTCGAAGGCTGACACTTGTCGGAGAATAGGCAGCGCTACCAGGATGCTCTGGGCGATTCGGCGTTCCTTTGCGTCCATTACCCCGCAAATGTTCCAGACACTTTTCTCTGTGTACATTCGTCCTCTGTTGGAATATGGGCTACCTGTTGCATTTCCTCAGTCCAAAGGCGAATGCGACTCCTTGGAGAGGGTACAAAGGAGGGGCACTAAGATGGTTCGTGGAATACGCCAACTCGCGTACGAGGATAGGAGGAGCTTGCTGAAACTATACTTCCTCGAACTTCAAAGGAAAAGATATGACCTGGTTCTGACACGCCGTAATTTTCTCGGTCAATATGGAGACGAGTTCCTCCAGTACTTCCGATTAGTAGGTGAGTCGAGGACTCGTGGACATGACTTTAAGTTGCAGAAGCCTAGAAGGCTGAAGCTGAGTAATGCGAGCACGCTATCCACGCGGGTGGTGAACACTTGGAACTCTCTACCGAAAGGGCTCCTGTCTCTACCATCTGAACAGCTATTCAAAAGCGCGTTGGATCAGCATTTGTTGAGACGAATGGACTTGATCCCCGGAGTGATATAGTGGTGTTCCTCTACTCTCAGGGTTTGCCTTGTCAGCAGAAGTAACCCATGTCTATTACTGTGATGAAGCTCAAACGGGATTTTATCCCTT
>JACCGJ010011269.1:0-14399 GCA_013407085.1 Atriophallophorus winterbourni | reverse complement strand
AGTATCTTAGCCCACGTGCAATCTCTGACTGTACGGCACTTTGCCTGGATCAGGCTTGTGCGTTCATTCATGTATGTATGTAAGTATGTATGTATGTATGCATGTATGTATGTATGTATGTATGTATGTATTTATGTATGTATGGTATGAAAGCACAAGCCTGATCCAGGCAAAGTGCCGCGCAGTCAGAGACTGCATGCATGTATGTATGCAACCTGCAAGTATCTTAACCCGCGCGCATTTTCTAACTTTACGGCACTTTCTTTGGATCTATCCTTATGATTTCAAACACATATTTATGCATTTGTTTTTATTTTTTAGGTTTATATAGCGTGTATTCCATATACATGCATGATTTTGCCATCTTTATGTGACACAAATTGCCGCACGATCATGTACTACCTGTGGGCTAAGCTACGTTCAGTTTGGCCTGGCTTTGAGTGATATTTGAAAGAAAAAATGGTATTGTGACTTCACCTCAATGCCAATAGTTTGCACGGTGTTACCTCTCTAGGTCTGGGCAACCTGACAGTATCTTAGCCCACATGCAGTCTTTAACTGTGCGGCACTTTGTCTGGATCAGGCTTGTTATTTCATCATCATACCGGTGCAGTGCAGAACTATTGCATCGTTGCATGTTGCTACATAATTGCTTGTCTATCTAGCCTTGAAACTTGCGATTTCATCCCTACGCGCTTATGATTTTGTATATTTTCTATAAAAACTATTATGTAAACTAGGCTTTAGCTTGTTTCTATGCAATGCGAACGTGCATTCAAATTTCATCCTTTTCTGTAAAAATAGTATTGCGTCCGTTACACGTTTCAGTGATCAAATTCCATTCAAGGATGACACAATGATTTGTAAATAGTATTTATGTGTCGATGCACCGAAAAATGCAGTCAATCTAGTTTTTCAGCATGATTAAGGTGGCATTATCCCGACAGCTTTGTCTGTCAAGCTTTGAAACATTTCTTTCCCGCCACGCCACCTGACATCACCTTATGCTTTCGAATGCTCCAAGATGGTTCCTGTAAGATAGCTACTACTGTGTACAATTTCGCGATCAGTTCGCATGGTCTGTAACCTCGCAGGAAGTCCTTAACTACGGCCACTTTGTTTATCAAGGCCCCGTGGGTGAGCCAGAGTTAGATACGTTCAAGTGTGTATCCAATGTATTCAATGCGTATGGATTTCCCATTCATAATGGTTTTAATTTTAACCGTCAATTTGTCTCGCAACTGGCACGGATGTGCAATCGTGCAGCATCTCTGTGCTGTGCGGCTAACATCGTGCTAAATTGATTGGCCAACGGTAGTGAGCTGCATGCTGAAATACGCTGGAGTTTCACTACCCTTTCTTTTTATATCCCCCCTCATATCTGTCTATGCCTGGGCAACCTGACAGTATCTTAGCCCACGTGCAGTCTCTGACTGTCCGGCACTTTGCCTGGATCAGGCTTGTGCTTTCACACATCATACATACATATATTCGCAAAATGTTTCAAAATGCATAGGCGTTTTTTGTTACCTAATTCGCCGACTTGACGCACCGTCACTCGTAGCTCGCCACAGATGTTTAATATAACCAGCTTGAAACCAGCCACAACATGGACTGTGATATTGTCCTATTTCCGCGGTCAACTCCAATTAACTTCGCTGCGACTCTAGCCTGTTCCCCCGTGCAGCTTATGCCCAGTGTTGAATCAATTTGGGACGGTGTTATCTATGCAACGCTGAAAAACCACTTTCCCTTGTTTATCTCTGTCGAGGCATAGGTAGCCTTAAAGTATCTCAGCCCACTGGCAGTCTATGACTGTGCGGTGCTTTGCCTGGATCATGCATACCTACCTACCTACCTACCTGTCTAGGCCTGGGCAACCTGACAGTATCTTAGCCCACGTGCAGTCTCTGATTGTGCGGCAATTTGCCTGGATCAGGCTTGTGCTTTCATACCATACCATACCTACCTACCTACCTACATACATACATACATACCTACATGCATATATACATACATACATACATACATACATACATACATACATACATACATACATACATAAATACATACATACATACATACATACATACATACATTCATACGTTCATACATACATACATACATACATACATACTTACATACATACATAGTTACATACATACATACGTACATACATACGTATTTCTTGGCTCGACTATCGGATTGCTTTCCAGCTGTGACCGTAATTTAAAAAAGGTTTCACAAGTTCTCTTCAAAATTCGGATCTTTTGTTGTTTGTACCCTATAATCTAGGCAACCTGACAGTATCTTAGCCGAAGTACATTCTATGAATGTGCGGCACTTCGCCTTGATCAACCTTGTGATTTCACACATACAATCTGTCAACTTGATATGCCACACGTCTTGAACTGCTTGCCAGAACACGCTGGAGTCTCACTGTCTTATCATTCGGTCTGGGCATAGGCAACCTGACAGTATCTCGGCCCATTGGTAGTCTATGACTGAAATTTCGCATGCATTATCACAAATTATATCCATAATCCGACCTATAGCCATCACCCAGTACAATAACAGCAAAAGTGGCATCGAATAAATTGTACTATTGTTTGCATTGTGTTTCGCTAATAGCTTCCATCGCATCCTCATAGCAGCTCAAACCTATCTTTCCTATTCTCTCTTTTTTAGATTTGTTCCTATTTCTCGGTATCCTGCAAAGTATTTGTATATTTGAACCGGAATCACCAACCAAACACGATCCACCCCCAGCTTTTCAACAACAAATGCATGATTATTTGACCGATGTAATCAAGTTGCTTCAACAATGTCGACGATGTGCCATAAATTTAGAATCCTCCGGAGCAGAATCCATATGTGTCGGTCAAGCCAGTGCCCTTTTGCAATATGCCACCGGGATGGAGCAACTCATTGAGCTCATCAAGCTGATCGACAAGCGTTTCGCGCTGACCATTCGATTGGGCGTCACGTCGGTGGGGGACTTTGCACGTTGCGCACACGATGGTCTACGACTTCAAAAGTTTCTTGCCAATTGGATTACCGCGTTGGTTGCGTTGCAGTCCAATGATTCTGGACCAGACAATGAACCGTCAGATGAACAGACTCGCACGAGATGGCATAAGTCGCGTTTGGATGCTATCAGGTGATTTTAGTTTGGCGTTTTTTTCTATTTGCTGGGTGGCAGAGTTCTTCGAGTTGTTTTATTTGAGACGATGAGCCCTTTTGTCCGTTAACGTGAATGAATGAATAAAAGCACAAGCCTGATCCAGGCAAAGTGCCGTTCAGTCAAAGACTGCACGTGGGCTAAGATACTGTCAGGTTGCCCAGACCTAGACAGATATGATAAAGAAAATAGAAATGGTAGTGCGACTCCAGCCTGTTTCAGCATGCAGCTCACCACCGATGGCCAATCAATTTAGCACGGTGTTAGCCGCACTGTACGAAAATGAAACACTGCAGTTTTTTCGCATACAGCTCAAAACCTGCGTGACTCTAATGAATCTGTGTTGCTTGTGAACATTCATATCGTATAACAGCTCGAAAGATATAGCGCGAAATGGCATCGTTTCGTTTATCGTGGTGGAATACAAGCTCAAACCAAAATAACATTGCGCTAGGCAACAAAACGTGTGTGGTATGTATGTAGGATATGTATAACATTACAAGACTGATAAAGGCAAATTGCTGCACAGTCAAAGACTGTGCCCAGTTACCCAGTCCTAGACAGCTATAGGAAAAAAATAACAACGGCAGTCACATTCAAGCGTGTTTTCTTATGCAGCTCACTACCGGTGGCAAATCAATTTATCACTGTGCTAGCTGCACCGCACAGAAGTGCTGCACGATTGCATATCCGTACAAACAAATAAACATGCCAGGCATGATGGTACCGAATGTTTAACAACTGTAATACAACGGCAGAAAACCACGAATACGACAATGGTAAAAGCCTATCTAATTCACCAGAAGAAACCATGCGGATCAAAGTGGATGTAAGCAAAACAAAACAAATGATCGGACAGTGGACAAAAATAAATCAATCAACTTGTTGATACACGAAGTGATACGCAGTCATGCTAGGACCGACTTCGCAGTTATTATGAACCAGATCTGCTTACTTATTGTTTATTAGTAGTTCACTTTATAGACTTCCATCAAAGTTGTTGATCATCAGTATAATCATCTAGCACAACTGTGGAAGCAGACAAAGGCCCAAGCTACATAAAACAGGAAATACAGCTAAACAAACTCGTAGAAAAGTAAGTGGGTAAGCGGAATGTGCAAGTCTGACAATCAAGCCCGGCGGAATTTCTTCTACTATCAGAAGTGGCGAGGGCGAGTGACTGTCGCCTGAAAACCAGTTTGCTTCGGGCAGATGGAGCTCGTTAGCCCGGGGGTAGTTCATCTGGGGGAAGGAAAAACCTTATTTCAAAACCTTCGCTGCCTTGTGCGATACGCGATCGCGGGAAAGGCTTCGAGAGAAAACCGTGAGGAAAAATCTGAAGCAGAGTCCCATATGCGATTAGATGGTACACAGCACCTCTTTCCGGCATCTTCCTGTTGCAGAGCAAGTCGCACTCGGTTGTGCAAAGGCTCGAGAAGCTGACTCGAACGAACACCGAGTAGTCCTGGGGACGCCGCTTTGTACCCAAATTCCCAAGAATCTTCATGACTCACGGATTACTATGCAGCAATCCATGACATCAACGAAGCCGACTCATCATACAGGAGGAAATGGTCGCACAACAGAAAGAAAAAAAAGATGCAAGTGCGAGGAAAGCAGCCAGTTTTTGTAGTATCACATCATACGATTATGGATAAGACTTTACTATACATGTTTTTATGTCCCTTGAAACTATGCGTTTAACTGTAACACTTCCAGCCTCCATCGTCGGTTCTATAGGGGATTCACAAAATATATTCTTTCTTATTTTGGAACACCATATGCAGTTCGCAATCCTAAGCCATCCAAAGGTTGTCACAGCCGGGGGTGGTAGTAGGAATGAGCCACCTACTATCTATAAAATGCTCCCACGTGGCGTGCGTCTCAAATAGCCTCTGACAACCAAGTCCAACTCCTGGCCTGCACGAGTGGCTTTCACAAGCCCGGCGGAACTGCTCTTACTGACAGGAGAAGGGGCGAAGGCGGGTGACTGGCGCCTTAAAACCAGTTTGCTCCGGGCAGATGGAGCTCGTCAGCTACTGGCAATCCATCTAGGGGAAGGAAAACCCTGACTCCAAACCCCCACTGCCTTGTGGGTCACCCGATTGCGGGAAAGGCTTCGGGAGAAAACCCCGAGGAAAAATCCGGAGAGAAGTCCCGTAGGTAGATAACTGGCGCACAGCGCGTTTATCTGCCAACTCCCTGCTGCCTTGTAGGTTGCACTTGGCTGTGCAAAGGCTAGAGAGGTGTACTCGAACAAACACCAAGTGGTGCTGGGGACATCACTTGTACACTATCCCCAAGAAACTTCATGATGATGTCTCAATCCGAGACATCAATGAAGCCGGCTAATGCACCCGTGGAGCCAGCCGCACAAAAGTAAAGTAAAGTAAGTATCACTGTTGAAAATCAACTATCAATTTGACTCCCTGGGGTACATTGGCAGGAAAGATGTACCAAACCCGTGTCATTCATTTCCGTTGAATGCAGTCGAAAAGTGGATGCGTTCGGCATCTTGGCAACTTTCGCTGAATATATCTGCCACTCTGGAATATCTTAATGCACTAAAAGCATCGCATATCTTGTGACTGCCTGCTAAACGTTCAGATCACTTGCGATGTTGTATGATTCCTGCATAATTTGTGAATGTGTTTCAATGCTTACTCCACACTTACTTCCATTTCTAATTTCTTTCTCATAACTGTCTAGGCCTGGGTAACCTGACAGCATATTAGCCTACGTGCAGCCTCTGACTGTGCGGCACTTTGCCTGAGTCAGACCTGTGCTTCCATGCTTACATGATGCTCACTTCCAGGATGTGCAGTCGTGCAGCCCTACTGTGCTGTGCGACTAACATCGTGCTAAATTGATTGTCCACCGGTAGTGAACGCATTCTGAAACACGCTGGAGTCTCACTACCATTTCTATTCTATTTTATTTCTCGTATCTGTCAAGGCCTGGGCAACCTGACAGTATCTCAGCCCACGTGCAGTCTCTGACTGTGCGGCACTTTGCCTGAATCATCCTTGTGATTTCATACCATACCATATACTTCCAGGAATTACATAAAATCTATGTCTCCGTGACTGGCAATCGCTGTCGTCTGACTACATGACACGCTTAGCGCAACTATCCGTAACGAGCATTTTAGCAGCGGCCTAGAGAAACCCTTCTGCTTACTCATATACGAATGAAGTCAGCATTGTTCACCACTATTAGCTCCGAGTAAACTAATTTTTTACACCGCGACTCTTAAACTAGCCTGTATACTTGTGGGACGACGTGTTCAAACCAGTGTAATTTCAGCGCTAACGCACATCACAGTCAAAGTGTTTAGGTCGATCGGACTCTCGCTTGGATTATCAACTGAACTGGATATCTTTCTTGCGATTTCAATTCAATTCAATTTTAATGGTCTAAAAAGCATATAGCTTTACAAAACACCACAGAATAATATGGGAACTACGAGTAATATAACAAGCAAAAACGGGATTTGGTTGCTTACTGAGCAGTTTAAGAATCAGGTAAAAATCGAAAGGGCAGAAATTGTTTTCGATTGGTGGGATGACAAATATAGATACATGGTGTCAAGTTGTATAGTTTTCCATGCATAAGGGTCAGTGAGTGTACAGCATAATCTGTCATCTACAGTTGAGTCGCGAGTGAGGGACAGTTAGAATAAATGTGTTAGCTCTTGTCTTATGCGAGCCCCGTAGACTTAACAAGCATTGTAGAGGGTGATTTTCGGTATGCTAAATATTGTAAACCAAAATCAAATCCCCTCGGAGACGACGGCGTGGATAATCAAATAAATTTAGCGTTTTGATTCGCTCATTGTATGGTTTCCGGTTGAGTCCGGTGACAAGTTTGGTAGCTCGATGGTATATTCTTTGCAAAGTAGCAACATCTTTTTTTAAGCCATGGCGACCATGCTTGAACTGCATATTCCATTGTGGGTCTGATGTAGGCATTTATAATACAAGGAATTGTCTGTTTTGAGAACCTACCGATCTAGCATCGCAGTGTTTACTTAATTTGTAGAATGGTATTCCGCAGTGGTTTTATCGTATGCATCTTTTTTAAATGAGATGAAATCGTAAGAAAATACTTGTGTGTGCGTATGGTATGGCATGATAGCACAGCAGCTTGATCCAGGCAAAGTGCCGCACAGTCAGAGACTGCACGTGGGCTAAGATACTGTCGGGTTGCCCAGGCCTAGACAGATATGAGGAAGAAAAAAGAACAGGACCTACTACTGCTTTCATTTCATGTAAACGGCCGTCTATCCAGACTTTCTACACTTACTGTTCTATATCATCATTTTTCTCTTAATTGCTCACGGACAATTATCTGATAGCTACTTACTACCCACCATTATTGATTATCATTAATTCAGCACTGTTGAATGATTTAGTCATACATGTATACCCTCCTAATATCCCATTTTTTTCTGTTCCTGTTCACAGTGAATTCCTTTCAAAGCTTTGTGAAATTCTCCAAAAAAGCTTCGCTGGCGCCCCTGCAGACTCATGGATTTCAGTCGCCCTTGAGTATTCCTTACTCGCCACCGGTGATGAACGCCTGTTTCAACTCACTCCTTTGACCCGCATCATCTCCGCAAACGAACAGCAATTGGAACGCCAGCTTTGTTTGTTGTATGCACTACGGAGCTATGTGGATGCTTGCGTGCCAAACGCCTGTCTACTCCCGGAATGTCAGCCCACCGCCCTGCAGGAACTGGATCCGAATGAGCGAATGGCTCGTTTCTGCCTCAAGTTTGCCCACGACTTGAAGGTGATGGCCCCATCCGTGCGCAGTCAGTTTGACATAGAAGAGTGTCTGTTAAACGCATCCTCATTCTTGGTCCACATTGGGGAATTACTTCCCAAAGGTCAACACACACTTTCCACATCTCCACTTCGACTTCGCTCTATGTGGTCCGAGGGGGATGAAGATACATCCGTCAAACGACGCACTTCGTTGTTCTCGATTGCTCTGGTAACCATATTCAAAGTCCTCGGTCGATCTGCTCACCGGAAACGCCGAGGATTCATGCGTCTTCTGCAATCCGATTCACATCTCTATCGATTAGGTCACCAGTTCCTTCTGGATCGTTCAACCACCATGGATTGCATTGTACAAAGTGCTTACAAGTACTCCTTGTCCACGGGGGCCTCTCTTTCATCTCTAGGACTTGCTGATCGTGTATTGCATATGCTACTCACATCGGTTGCGGAGAAGACGGAGTTGTGCTGGTTAAATTCCGCGCAATGGGCTGGCTACTTTTCCTCGTCGACTAATGATCAACTTATCAGACTGGACCCGTCACCCGGTTGGACTGTGCTTCATGGGCTGTGTGGAATTTCCGAAGGTCAGACCGATACCGTCGATTCCATTTCCGTTGAAGCATTGCGGGTGTGGCTGGCTCAAATTGCTCTTGCCTTTTGTCCACCCAATCATGTGCTTCGGATGGAAAACATTCTGGCGGTAAGCACCTATCGGTTGGATACCATCTTGCCAGAAGCTGTTTTAGCTTCCATTCCAAACTTGCCGCCTGCTTTGAATCAGATCGCGAGTGCACTTCTCGAGCTTGTCAACAGTCGGATACCTCGACATTGTTCCGCGAATTCGCTTTCCCGTCAAAGTAAACGCTGGTCAGATATTAATTACTCTTTTCCTTACATGTATCTCGCTGTTGGTTGTACGTTGCCCACGATATTTGATAATCTGGATTACTGGACATCTTTGGAACCGATAAGCCAGGAAGAAAGAAATTTATGGAGGCTTTTCGTTCAAAAACAGCATCTTGATTTGTCCACCTCCTCAACAAGCGTCACATCCACCCGCTATCCAGATGTTCATTCCCTCGAGCACGATGCCCGCTTAGGTTTGTGCTATGCAGCTCTACAACCTCGTGTTCTCTCTTCCCCTACTGTCGAATGGAACTTTTCGCCAGACACAATACTTCATCGAAGGATGCAGTTTCTTTGGTGTATGTATGCCTCATTGCACCCCAAGTCCGCCTGTTTTCCATCTCACTCACAGTTGCTTCAGCTTTTCTCCTCCCACTCTGAATCTACCATCGAAAACCACGACCAGCGTTGTCGAAATGCGTTGTTGGAGTGTTTACTACTCCGAGCACGTGAGCACTTTCCCGACTTGCACCATGAAACACTCTTCGACAGCCCTTCGTATCGATTGGATGTCATCCAGACCATCAGTGCGACCAGTCTACGCTTGGGTGTTCGGTTGGCATTGTACTTTGGTGTGCCGATTCACGAATGTGTCTTCTCTCGTCTCGCCTATCTCTTCCTCTCTACTGAGTCTGAATTCAACGAGACCGCAGTGGTGTTGCTGTTCGATTGGGTGGTGGCACTTTGTGGACATGCAAAATTGCGGGACTGGTGTTTGACGTGTTTATATCCAAGTTTGAACGATTTGCATCGCTTGGATTTGTTCCTTGACTTGTTTGAGACAAAGCTGGACGGCGAGGGGTTGAATTCCCTGCCTGTCACTGTCCACCGAAAAGTCATCTCAATGCTCAGGGGCGAGGAAGCCGGGGAACGCTTACTTCACGAGATCTCGTATGCTGGTCTCATACAATGTGCTCAAGCGTCTTTGGATTTTCAACGAACTGGTTCTCCGTTCAGAATGCACCCATTGTTTCCGTTTCTGCACTCGGTCGAATCGATCGTGTTCATTTGTCGATTACTCGAGGTTCTGTCCGATCGACCTGTTGTTCATGGCGATGTGTATGCTACTTATGGAGTCAAACTGTGCGATAATTCGTGTGATTTACGGGAAATCACGGACCTTATTCCTTCAATTTGTTCGCCGACCGACCCATGCGGACCCGAACGTCTGCTTATCTGGGTAGTTGAATTGCTTTATAGCCCGGAATCGAATCAGCTACCGTTCGATTTCCGAAGGTCGTTGCTCGTCAATGTTTCGCAGTTTTTAACCAAGTAAGTTCCTGTCAAATGTCAAAAATTGCTTGTTTTTACAAGTTTATTTGCCAATAATCTATGGACCGAAATATTGTATCAAATCAGCTGATTTCGCTGCTTCGCACTGTGTGCTCGGCAGAGCAATTCCCTGATAACTGCGACACAGAATAACTGCTCACTGACCAACTATTGCGTGGTTAACTGAGTTATTACTATCTTTCTCAAGTTTACTAGTCTAGAGCTTTCACGAACGTGTTTCTGGAGTTCTAACCTACAGGTACGTATTCCGAAAGATCTACTTTATTGTGAGTTGCATTTAGGAAGTCGACCATTGGGCAGACCGCACCTGCGGTACAAAGATGTTTGCAAAAGAGATATGAAAGCTCTTAGCATTGACCCAGCGAGTTGGAAAGAACTTGCTCTTGGCCGCTCACTTTTGAGGCATTGTGTAAAGCGTCGTCTGCAAGCTGGGAAGGAGCAAATACAGCTCTTGGCTGCTGAACGCATATCACGCCACCGGCGTGCAAGTGACGCCAAACGACCGAATTTTGTCTATCTTTGCAAGCGCTGTGGGAGAGATTGTTCCTCCCGAATCGGATTGTTTAGTCATTCAAAAAGCTGTAGAACATGAAAATTCATGCGATTGTGATGTACATCCATGGTCGACATCGACCGAAGAAGGCCAACAACAACCTACAGGTGACTGCTTTTCTTGTTCACCGTGTTCACCGCAAACAAATTGTCTGACCTCCAGTGCTACCAGTAGTGCGCGGTCAACGAAAATACGCTACAGTCTCACTCATGGCATAGACAGTTAAAAACCCTTACTAGCAACCTTTCCAAAGTAGACGCAGCGCGTCTTCCAGGCAGGTGTTCCCGCGATCAGATATGGCAGTGGTTAGTTACGCTTCAGGATATGTCCCGAAATCATGTTCAATGGTGGTCTTGCACTAAGCATCTTCTTGGAGTGTTTGCTTAACCTTGTATGTTGTCAAGCGGCGTGACGAGAAAATCCTATTATGATGCATGACAGTGAAAGCCACAAGGAAGCTGCCATGCTGATGTCACTCTACTCGTTCACGAAACTTGTTTGAATGTATGTTCCATTCGAGGTGTAGGCACCTCTTCCCAGTTTGTTTGTGCTTACTCTTCTATAGAATCCGTAGCAATTTAAGTCCCACCCTTCCCCATCTTCTAGGATTTTACTTTTTCATGGTTGTATGGCAGTTAAGCATTCGGTACGTGCTACCGGGGTAATGCTGTCTATGACGATGATGATGATGATGGAGTCTCACGCACAATCGTTGTAACATTTCTCTTCTAACCTCGGTAACTGGATGGTTTCACAGCGCCATTATTTTCACATATTTCATTTTTTCCGATTTACTCTCGTTGCACAATGATGCGTTTCCGTGAACCATAGTGTACTTGTTGTCATCATAGCTTTTCTGAATGGTATGAAAGCACAAGCCTGATCCAGGCAAAGTGCCGCACAGTCAGACACTGCACGTGGGCTAAGATACTGTCAGGTTGCCCAAGCCTAGACAGATATGAGAAGAAAAAAGAACAGGAAATGGTAGTGAGACTCCAGCCCGTTTCAGCATGCAGCTCACTATTTCTGGCTAATCTATTTAGCTTTTCTGAGCTTCTAAGTCATATCGTTCTCCTCACAAGTCATTTTACAGATTAAATCACTTCAGCGCATTGCTAGTTAGAAAATTTAATTGCGCTTGTATGTGCCGCTTTCTCGAATGCTTTTTTGGTTGTAGAGCAAGCGAATCCCACGGCACGGGTTCCTCTTACACAGACGTCCTTGCCAAAATCAACCTCTGTGTGAAACAGTTTGATGCCGTCTCCTCCTTGCCTCTCCATTCCCCTCCCACAATGGACCTCTCCGGGGCGCTTCTCACGGTGGCACCTTGGGATCAAGTCCGTGCGGTACAGTTGCTTGAGACGGCAGTGGAACGCTCCATCGCTTCAATCGACCCTGGTGCTCCACGAGAGAATGTAGCGAGTCAAATGTTGCCAATCGTCAAATGGTTTACCGACTCGCTGGCGACTTGCTTTAAACTGCTACAGCTAGGGTCCGATGTAAGTGTTTTGTAGGTTTTAGAGTTTCTTATATCGACCATTTATCGTTAATTAATATACCAGTTCCTACCACCAGATGATGTTATATTGTACAACTCGTGCGAAAAAGATAAGGACATCCTCTCACTTGCCGAAACAGTTACCACGACTAAATTCTATTTGCCTTCCTCGACCTCTCACAGAAGCGGCTGTTGACAAGAATGTAGTTGGACGATGTAACCCTTAACTCTGTCAGCGTCAGGTGATCTCCTCGCTAGACACTTGTAGATGTAGCTCAGGTCGTAAGGTGTGAGATTATAATGGTGTTGGTCCTGGGTTCGAATCAGACCCGAGACAGGATATGCACTGCTGATGAGCTTAAATAAGAGCGAAACTCGAGGCCAGTGCTTCCAAAATGGACCGTTGTGATAAACTTTGTGAATATTTCAAAGGATTTGGTACTGATGAGTAGTCGCAAAACACTTGTAGATGGTGTGGTTTGCCTAATCTCGAGGGATTTAGTGTGTAACACCGAAGTAGAATCTTTCTTTGGGCGTTGTCGGGGTTACCAATGTTAGAGGACGGGATATCACACTTTTTATCAAATGCTCCAAGCAATTCGTTCTCTTTTAGCGAGTTAGAACTGGATTTTGAATTTATCGAATAATGACGGATCGCGCTGTCTCATTGCACCCAATTTATTTTGATTACCGTAAATACCCGCGTATAGGACGCACTTTTTTTCTTCATTAGTTGCCCTAAAAACCCAGGTGCGTCTTATCCATGGATACTTTTATTATACAAATTTTGCATTTATCATAATATCAAACATTTAGTTCTTCGTCTTATTGATAGGTTATTTCTTCCAAAAAATCTCCTGCACCAGTTCATCGACGCCTTAAAATCTGCAATGCTTTGCTCTTTCGCTAATCTTAGTGCCTGTAAATGAACGGTAGTGGTGCTGACCCGCAGACAGTCTCGAAGAGTATCTTGAATCCATTTAATGAGCGCCTTTTTCGGGTTAGGGTAATGAGCCTTCGAGCCTCTGTTCGCCCTATTCACCTTTCGCATTTCTTTAATGGTACTTTCGGCTTTTCTCCATTTTCTGATCACGAATTCAGTCGGACCAAATTGCCGCTCAGCTGCCAGGTTCCCGTGTTCTTTCGCGTACTTGATCACTTCCATTTTAAAGTTTGAAGTATAGCTCTGTCGTTTTGTCTTCTTCATGTTGAAGGGTAATAATGAACTGTATCTTTAAAAACATCGGTAATAGGTAGGTACTGCCGATGTGTAATATCATGAAAGTGTAATATCAACCAATCATGGAGTAGTATTTTACTCTCGTTGGAGCAGAAACTTTTCCTCAAAAAATGTCATCCAATGTCATTCGGCATGACGCCCAAGAATGAGAAGTGCACTTTCCACGATAGTCTACATAGGCTAGACAGACATCTGCTGACTGACAGGATGAATGAGTCAGCAATCAGCACACACGATGATCATAGCGATTGTATGGAGGTCACCGTGATTGACTTAAGTTCACCGTTTCTATAAAAAATTAATGGAAATTAAGGACTAAAATTAGGATGCGTCCTATACATAGGTACACAGTTTTTCCATCGTTTTTAGGGTCAAATATCCACTGCGTCCTATACATGGTAGCGTCCTATACGCGGGTATTTACGGTAGATGAAAGCTTAACACGGGCTGAGATTCATCTTGGGTTTGGTTGAAATTTCGATTCACCATTTCAGCTTATCAGCGTGATCCCTGAAATTTGGATTGATTTTGTCATTAAACCCAGATAAAAACCCGGTTGCATAGAATTTTAATCGGCTATTAGGTATCATTTATCTTAATCGGACTATCCTCCTGACCCACAGAAGACCACTTCGTACGTAATTTCACGTGCCTTGGTATGAGTGATTGAATGCTACGTATATTTGGAACGAGATAGTCACGTAAAAATAAACGGATGTTCCCGATATACATCATAGCGACATTAGGATTTTCAATTCTGCTGATGATTCCCGTCTGTCCATCGTTGACTAGTGTTTGTTCATAGATAGCCGCGTGAAATGTTCTAATGGCAGAAGCAAACAGTGTATTAGGGTGCGTTCAGAGACATTATGGTACAAATTACACCTGAGACCGCGCTCCGAGTACTTCAATAATATACAATGAAAAGGTTGAAGTCATTT
>JACCGJ010011268.1:0-26559 GCA_013407085.1 Atriophallophorus winterbourni | reverse complement strand
ATTAGGTGCGGCTGAAATATGGAGCGGTCTTTTTTTATAGCAGGCAAGCAATCTTTCCACAATCCACAGTCAGAATTCCAAGCACGCAGTACGGTTATCAAAGGAGATGAGAAGAGCAACTTCGAGCGGACGAAAATTTATATTCGTAAAATCCGGGTACAATTTTCAAAAACGGTACCATTGCTTGATACAACAGAAAAAAAATGCCATAATATCAAAGGTAAAACAGTGGTTGGTTTATTTGCGCGCGTTGCTTAAACTATCTCAAGTTTTCACTACGTGACGCTTGATTGTTCGAATTTAATTATGTTAACTATTCGAACGAAGAGCCTCATATCGTGTCGCCGGGCACTGATAAAATGTTTAAGCTCCTCAACTAATCGTTTCCAAGTATCTTCGAAAGAACCATTTTTGAATGGGACATCATCAAATTACCTTGAAGATATATATGAATCATGGAAGCGTGATCCATCAACCGTTCACAAGGTTTCAATATTTATGAATAATTCATTGTTGGCAGTCTTGGGATATTTATTTCAGGGGAGTTTCATCTGGGTTGTCAATTGGAGAAGCCTATGTTTCGCCACCCACACTTGGATTAGACCACTTACCACGCATGAAAACAGCTGTCCAGCCGTCCCCCACTATTGGTCATAGTGATCTGAAAAATATAGAAGATCATTTGTCTGTTCAAGCCATTATAAGATCATATCAGGTATGTAAATTCTGAGTTTAATTTACAATGTTATAATAATTTTTTCGTAAATAATAGTTACAATTTTGTTATGAACCACGTTGTACTCAACTAATGATTTTCGAAATCTTACTGACGATGCCTTGCAAATAGTCCTATGCAACGAAGAACAGGTCGCTGATTTGTTAATCATTTTAACAAAAATTTCCTGAAAAGCATTCTGTTCCTCAATAGTATTTACTCCACCACCATACCTTGTATTGTATATAACGAAGGCAAAGTTCATTATTATTGGAATGGGTCGACCAATTTAAACTTCAAAGAAATCCACGCATTGAGTTCTCATTAAATATTTCCTTGACTTCATTCCTATTTCGCAGTGCATTGGACGCGAATTGTTTGAAAGTGCAATAGAACTCACAGATGGATTGGCTCTATGCATTTTAGTTACATCTACATGCGGTCTTTTAATGAAATTATTAATTATAGCCTTCCCGTATTCCAGTGGAACATCCTCAAACGCGCAGACTTGTTTAATATATGAAATCAAGTGGTTGCAGTAACGTAACCTATAACATTGCAGTGGTGCTCACTGTGTATCAAAGTTAAGATAGGAAGACGAGCAATTTACAGGTATTAAATTGACGCATTCCGGCCCAAGTAAAAAGGTGTTCGCAGACTGCACACTTACACTTTTTTGGGTAGATTGACCATTGTGTTCGTTCTGTCACTACCATTCGATGAAATTTACCACTTTCAACTACCTCTTACAGGAATAGCAAACATAGAACTGGATAGGCTTCATTACCAAGACTGAATTTCTCTTTTCATGTTCTATAAAACCTGTGATATTTTAGCAAAGAAAACTCGAGATGGCTTAAAATTTGGCGAAAGAATAAGAAAAGCTGGTCAAAATGGCACTCGATCATTTTTCACTAGCATTATTTCTGCCACTATTATTAACCACTGACACCCCATTTTTGAGCCTAAGTTGCGCATACATGTTATCATAACTTTCTCAGTTCATTATTGTATGGTAATTCATAGAAATTCGGTAACGAAATCTATTCTCCTCGATAGTACTTGATTGTCATTGCTGTCTCAACTACCCACACATTCATGAGAAATCACCCACAACTGTTTAACACCACTTTTTAAGGCGACGCATCATTTATGTATGTAGTGTTAAAGTCGAACCTATATCTATCTGATGATAAATGTTAACGCCCTATCACAGGTTTTAGTAGCAAGTAGAGTTTCTCTCGTTCGTCTGGACCCTAGTTTGTAAGCCCTATATTTTTTACTCGCGTTTCATTCTTCACTATTTCGTAATGGTTACGTACTCGAAGCTATATTGTATAAAATATCATTTGTTTACCCGCATTAAATGTTGCTTAAACTAGCATTTTATTGTATGTTCTCTTATAGCAGCTCAAGTTTAACTGTCAATATTTTCTTTTGATCAGAGCGTTCGCTTACGAGGCACAAATGTTAAATTAGCAAAGCAGCACTCCTACATTACTGCTTTCTTTCGATTGTAGCGTAGTAATTGCTATAGTATAAAGACAACACGATCTCAGAAAAAATGACAAAAACAATCTTGTGTTGGGTGAGCCCAAGTTTTTCTGGCACAATAGACCTCGTTGTGCAGACCGTGACCCACTGAACTATACTGGATAGTTTCATTTTGGTGTCAGCAGAGCCACTCACATGGAAGATCAGCAGAAGGAGGTCAGTCGAATTCGTCTTTAACCAGCTACCGCGTGCGGTCAACTTAAGCGGTGATCACAACTGAACATTCGGCAATCAGTTTCATACGCATCTGTGTCCAGTCTAAACAAACATAAACTAGTGAAAACTTATCTAATCAATATTATAACGTTGTAGAATCTGATCCGAATTGAGTTCAAAAGGAAGTCATCATCATCATAGAAAAAGATCCATCCCTGCCGCGATTTGTAATCATTTTAACTTCGCTCACTTTCTGTCTATAATTAATTTGTTTGCCCTGGCATACTTGACTTCCTACGTACATTGGCAGCACATTCATTACTGGATATAATGTAGTATTCTGTTAAATCGCTTGATTTGTCATACAGTCCTTGGGCCACCGAGCAACCAAACTTGATCCGCTCGGGATTTTATCTGCCGACCTGGATGGTTCCACTCCACAGGAGCTAACATTGGGCTTTTACGGTTTCGGTACGTTGTCATAAACCGAACCCTAAGCTGCGTGGCGCTTACGCTAACCTGCAACTTCTAGCACCATCTTTTGCATTTTCCCATTAATCCCCATCTCTTTTTAAAATAAATGTCATCTTTTCTTCGCTTATTTTTTTCCAACATTAGGTTCGAGGCCATCTTGCTGCCCATTTAGATCCTCTAGGTATAACCTCCCCATCACCCGGTGAGGCCAGGTATATCGTTTATAAACGATACCTTGGGGAAGGTGGTAAGTGCATCGTGTTCTCGTTCTGTCGTTCCGCTGCGCACAGCTTCGTTGCTATTTCGGTGTTGTGCATTTTGATCAACCAAGCGAATCAAATGTCATGAATCGGTACTTTTGCCTTTTAATCGATCCTTTGATTTTTCCGATACATCCATGTAAAAAATCTGTGATTTTCGTGGCTTTCTTTGTTTTTTCTGTTATGAAATCCTGTGTTGCATGTTCTATGTTTGTTCGACTTCTCGAATAATCGTATTCGATCCTTCGCTTGAAATTCGATCTACACTTTATTGGCTGTGCTTTCGTTTCAAACTCGGTGCCGTACATCTTCCATCTCGTGGGATCTATGGATCTTTCTATTTTTACACCGTTGATTTGTCGATCTAAATGACCGTGACAGAGAACAACAATTTTACCACTATCTTATGAAATGTCTTCGAATTATTGAATTTCGTATATTCTACTACACGAGTTTGAAAATACTAAGCTCTGCTCTGTTTTATCCATAAAAATACTTGTTTGAAATTGGTTTGTAAACGTACCGGTGATAACTTGCATCCAGTTTATGATTCTTTCTAGCGCACTTGTAAAGTCATTTTAAAATTTTATTTCTCATATGTAGATGTGTTGGATCATTTCTGACACTAACATCAATGTTTGTGACTTGTTTTGCTTGTGGTTTCTCTCCGACATTCCCCTGAACATTGTTATTACTAGACTAACATATTTTTCTCGGTAATCTCAAGTTTTTTCTATCTGACACACTATTTTTGTTTTGAACAAATTACAACCCCTGACATATTGGCCGTGGCAACCTGACAGTATCTTAGCCCACGTGCAGTCTGTGACTGTGCGGCACTTTGCCTGCATCAGGCTTGTGCTTTCATACCATACCATGCCTGCCACCGGCAAATGTAATTTATGCATAGCGCAAATGGATTAGGTACATCATTTTGTTACCGATTCACTGTCATCATCATTAGCATGAAGCACAAGTCTGAAGTCAAACAAAGTGTCGAGCCACACGAAGCAGGACAAGCAGATCAGCGAACGCGCGAATAACAGCAAGCAAGTGTATTAAACAATATACACACCTTGTGAAATGTATTAAACCCTCTCTGTTTTTATCTGACCTACTCCTTTGAGTGGTGTACAAAATCGCAAGCTGGCGCTCAAGTTTTGTGCAGTACAATCACAGACCTGCATGGTGCGCAAAGAACGCAGTGCTAAATTGATCTTTCAAAGGCACTGAACTGCATTCGATACGGCGCCGGAGTCTCACGGCTATTTTATCACATCTGTCTAGGCCTGGGTAACCCGACAGTTTTGTCTTGTTTTGTGCGACTATCTCCTCCTGGAGGATGAGTCGGCTTTAAAGAAGATTCTTGGGAATTTGGGTACAAAGCGGCGTCCCCAGCACCACTCGGCGTTTGTTCGAGTCAGCTTCTCTAGCCTTTGCACAACCAAGTGCGACCTGCAAGGCAGTAGGGAGTTGCCAGAAAAAGGTGGTCTACCAGACTCTGTTCCAGGTTTTTCCTCAGGGTTTTCCTTCTACCTGAAGCCTTCCCCGCATCGGGTATACCCAAGCAGCGGAGGCTAAAATCAGGTTTCCTTCCCTTAGATAAATGCCCTCCCAGGCTACGACACAACAAAATCTGCCCGAAGCAAACTGGTTTTCAAGGCGCCAGTCACTCGCCTCGTCCTTCTCTGTGGTAGAAGCAGTTCCGCCGGCTCGGAGAGCCACTCGTGCAGCCCAAAGCTGGACTTGGTTGTCAGAGGCTATTTGAGACGCATGCCATATGGGAGCATTTTATAAACAGTGGGAGCTTGTCCCCACTGCCACCCCCGGCTATGACAACCTTTGGAACCCGACAGTGTCATAGTTCACGCGCAGTTCTTGACTGCGGCACTTTGCATGCATCCAGGCTTGTGGTTTATACGAACTAATGAAGCTGTGAACTCTTCGGTGGGATATTTGGCTAAGAATCATACTTCATGTCAGCTTTGATATTGGATTAAACTTTGCATGTTTGAGTCGTATTGATGTGGTTCGTTTTTTATCAATCATGGTTTCGTTCTTGTCCATTCCGGCTTCTAGACATGTTTCTCGTCATATTGTTTTTGTTCTCACATTTTCCCGAAATCGCAACCTCTCCATGTGTTTCATTCCGTTACGGCTGTTAATAAACGAAAACGTTTAAGCTCTCTTTTGGTGGATGTGCTTTTACGAATCAGTTGTTGCGCATGACGCTTTCGTTGATGCTGATTTGGGTGCTTGTCTCGCAAAACGCGCGAAAATTATTCACTGCTACCGTTCGTTAGTCACTTATTTGACTGACTCACGCTGTGATCACGATGTACGCGACATTCAAATATTGATTATTTCGATTTTCGGCTTGCCAAGAAAACGCAACAATATTAACGCTCCTGATTCCTTTTCCGCTGTTTTTTGGTGCATGCGATTTGTTGTTTATTTGTCATCATACCCATTTTCTACTGATTTTCGAAACGTTTTTCACACATTTGCCTGCCGTATCGTTGTCCGTTTTGCGCAGTTCTGGTTTTCTTCATTGACATTGCTTTTCTGTATCTCTACGTTATTTTCCTTTGCTACCGTAGGAGAACCGGATTTGGATAAGACGTTTCGCCTCCCCCCGACAACGTACATCGGCGGTGACAAGCAGGCTCTCACCTTGCGAGAAATTATCAAGCGTTTGGAGGTGAGTTATTGTTAATAACCTAATCACGCAATCGTGCAGCACTTCTGTGCTCTACAGAGAACACCGTGCTAAATTGATTTACCATCGGTAGTGAGCTGCATGCGAATACACGCTGGAGTCTCACTGTCATTGCTATTTTCATTTCCCATATCTGTCTAGGTCTGGGCAACCTGACAGGGTCTTAACCCATGTACAGTCTTTAACTGTGCGACAGTTTGCCTGGATCAGGCTTTTGGTTTCATACATACAATCTAGAAGATGAAAGCTTTCGTAATCAAATGAGAGCTATTGGTCCCGGGCAAATTTTCTTTTGTTTAATGCTATGTTAGTCCAAGGATCATCGTTGTACTGTTGGTCGACTGGCATTGTAATACCCGCAAGCAATTCACACTTATCACATCCTACGCATCATTGTAGAGTCAACTTTTCTGATTTGAGTTTTAGCGAAATGATGAAAATTTCCCGACTTTGGTTAACCACCGCTTACTTCGAATTTTTAAAGTGCCAATAGAAGTGTCTCGCTTTCATTAAAAATCAACATCTTTGTTTACACCTGCTCATCTTCAAGTCGGACTTCGCCTTGGCGTTGGTTTTTCACTTCTTATAATTCTCTTCGTTGATTTCATGCGTGAATTGTGGTACTTTGTCTCTGACGACCAATCATCACATTCTAGTACAATGATGGTAAAGTACTCAGCTCAGCATACTTTTTTATCAACGTCTGCACGGATGTGCAATTGTGCTGTACTTTGTGCTGTGCGGCTAACACCGTGCTAAATTGATTTGCCATCGGTAGTGAGCTGCATGCTGAAACAGGCTGGTGTCTCACTACCATTTTCTGTTCTTTTTTTCTTTCTCATATCTGTCTAGGCCTGGGCAACCTGACAGTATCTTAGGCGGTGGTGTCTGAGGGTGTAGTGGGTTTTCGCCTGGCAAGCGTTCTCCCTATAAAAAGCCACAAAAATCCAATGATGACATCACGACGCGGCGGATGTGACTCGCCGCTCCAAAATTCACTGCCCCTTGTCCTATCCAAGGACATTGTATGGTGCACAGGCAAAAACTGAAGTCACCAACCTATCAACGGGGTTTTCGGGCTCCGAACTGGAAATTCCCAGAAAAGGGCGTATGAACCGCTTTGTCGGTCACCGGCCACCGAAAGGTGCGAACCTCTCTCGCTCCACTGCCTTGTGGGTAAAGGCTCGGTGTGGGACCCCCTAAACGAAATCTCCTCTACTTCGGTGTAGGCAACCGGGTAGTATCATGCCTACGTTCAACGATGCCGATGACAACGCTTTGTACATCTCATTGTTTATGTTGAACGGCACTATATCTGTATCAGATTTTGCAAATATAATAATATATCTTAGCATACGTGCAGTCTTACTGTGCAGCACTTTGCCTGGATCAAGCTTGTGCCTTCATACCGTCAATTTAGCACTTCGTTTTAGCGATATTTTTACTCTCATACTGTCAGCGCAATAGTTTGTTTTCGATAGACTTGAAATTTATGTTTTTGACTTCCATGTTTCATGTTACCGCACGCATTCTTTTCACCACAGGAGGTCTACTGTCAACACATTGGTGTTGAGTACATGTTTATCAATAGTTTAAACAAATGTGATTGGATACGCCGCAAATTCGAGACCCCCGGTTCATTGTGCTTTACTCCGGAGCAAAAACGATTGATTCTGGGTCGATTGATTCGTTCCACTCGTTTCGAGGCTTTCTTGGCGAAGAAATGGAGTTCCGAGAAGCGTTTCGGGGTCGAAGGATGTGAAGTGCTCATCCCGGCAATGAAAGCGGTGATCGACAAAGCGTCGGATTTGGGTGTGGACAGTTTTGTGATTGGACTTCCTCATCGGTAATGCAATGTTTCATGTCAATTGAGTTGTGTTATTAGAATATCTTCGCCGAATCAAAATCACTGCAGCCTTTGAATGGTAACATCTAATTTTGCCACTAATCGCCCTCAGAACTCCATGACATCTGGTTCACTACCAAGCATTCATGACAGTGCTATACTTATAAAGAATGGAAGGGTTTGTTAGGGAAGCTGCGGTAATGCGCAGAGATAGTGTGTAGGGACCCTACACCTCGCTTGGTATGTATTGTGATTACGGAAAGTGAAATTCAGGCGACAGCTTCCTTGTCATATTATACACAAAGTGTAGCGGTTTATTTGTTCTGGCGTTTTTTACCAGTTTCAAGTTTGTTTCACTTTCCGTAGTGAAACTTGATGGTCCATTCTTGCGATCTTTTTCTCGGACGTGTAATTGTGTAATAAACCTGTATAGCACAGCTAACACCGTGCCAGAGTGGTTTGTCACCGGTACTGAGCTGCATGCAGAAAGACACTGAAGTCTCACTGCCTTTTCCCCTCTCTTAAATCTCTCTAGACATGAGCAACCTGACAGTATCCTAGCCCATATGCAGTCACGGCACTCTGCCTTGATCAGGCTTGTGATTTCATACATACATACATACATCTCTTATGCTAGATGCAAGTGTGGTGAACGCCTACACGAATACATACATCACCGTTCCGAACATATCTTGAACTGTCGCTCAACCTACGGAATAATTAATCGTCATCATCATCAAAGATAGCATTACGCCTATGTGAAAGACCAAGTGTTTAGCCATCTCCCAGTCAAAACTTTAAAAATCTTATAGACATGGTGAAGGGTAAGACTTAAAAAGGTGCGAACGTATCTCGGAGTGAACACAGACACTAGGATGTAGTGCCTACACCTCGAGTTACACTCGTTCAATTGATTTTCGTGATCGACTAGAGTAATACCAGTTAGTCTACTCCATTTTGTTAGGTCCCATCATAGGTGATTTTGCCAGTTGCTGTGTTCTCCTTTCCGTTGCGTCTTACCCGTCTGGCTTGAACTAAGAATTTTCATCGTGTGATACTTCTCCGTTTGGTTTGACTGTTTTTATCAATCTTGACTTGAATGCACGCATGTGCGATCGTACAGTATATATATATATATATTTTACACAATCATTTAAAAATGAAAAAGTGCCACCCGGCAATGCACGAGAAAAAGAAAGAAAGAAAAAAGTACAATATGAGGGGGATTTTTTTTGTCCATTGTTCCACATGTCGATTTTTTCAATTTTTTTTACAAAGTTGAGGGGGGAACACAAAATAGAATGCACTCTCTCCACTGTTGCCGGTTCTCAGCCATCGTCGACAGCGTGTCAAGCCACAGACACTCACTATCCCTTGGACCCCACCCAGGAAGCCGCGTTCGTCCGACCCGAGCTAAACCCGACGTCAAGCGTTTTAAGGCCTTCTTCCAGGTCAGCGGTTGTCCACCTGAACACCGCCGCCAGCCTGGGCCAACCGACACACGCAGCGCGCGGAAGGGTAGGCGCTCAGGCTTCATTCTCAAGACATGCCCTAGCCAGCGGAGACGGGAACGGTCGATCAGGTCTCGTAGCATCAGGCTGTCCCCACCTAGAACACGGTGCCTCACTTCAACGTTGCTAGTGCGGTGTTGCCACCACACTCGTGCAAGCCTCCGTAAACATCGATGTTCAAACACCTCCAAGCGCCGGAGCTCCTCTGCGCGTACTGCCCAGCTCTCGCACCCGTAAAGCAAGACCGACCTGACTGAGGCCAGGTAAACTCTCCCCTTGAGTCTCAAACTCACGTCAGACCGCTTCCAGAGATGACCTAGACTAGTGAACGCGAAGCGAGCTCTCGCAATGCGAGAGCCGATCTCACTTTCCAGCCCTCCTCCCGCCGTGATGCAGCTACCAAGATAGGTGAACTGTTCCACACAGTCCAGACTGAGGTCATCGACCGTCAGAGTGGGCTGCAACCCCTCCCAATCTTGAAGAAGAACCTTACACTTAGTTGGAGCTAAGTGCAATCCGTACCTAGACGCCTCCAATGCTAGCTGGTTCAGGGCATTCTGTAGGAACACCGGATCATCACCAAGCAAAGCAATGTCATCGGCATAATCAAGGTCAGTGACACGGTTACCTGGAAGTAGCTCGATCCCACCCTCAGTGAAGCTACGGAGAGCATTCTGGAGGACATCCTCGATCGCAAAGTTGAACAAGAATGGGGACAGCGGACAGCCCTGGCGCACGCCACTGGTTGTGAGGAACGCCGGCGATAGGCTGCCGTAGACCCTGACCCTCCCTGAAGAATGAGAATAGAGCTCCTTCAAGATGGCGACATACTTAGGAGGGATGCCACTCCTAAGCAAGCAGTTCCAAAGAGTAGTTCTGTCCACCGAGTCGAACGCGGCCCGGATGTCCAGAAAAGCTACGATGGTTGGTCGCCGGTACAGGTGTCTGTGCTCTAATAACTGTCGCAGGACAAAAAGCTGATCCACGCATCCTCGCCCCGGGCGGAATCCAGCCTGTTCCTCACGGCAACGTAACTCCCGAATGGGCGATAGCCGACGAAGGAGGATGGAAACCAGGAGTTTAGACGCGACAGGAGTCAGGGATATCCCACGATGATTGGAACACAGATTCCGTGCGCCCTTCTTAAAGATTGGGATAACCGTCGATTCACCCCATGACGCCGGGACCCGCTCCTCAGCCCATACTTTGGTAAACAAATCACGTAACTCCGCTGCCACAAGATCACCTCCCTCCTTAAACAAAATCGGGTGGAGGTCGTCAGGACCAGGTGACTTGTGGCGCTTCAGTGCTCGAATTACCTCTCTCACCTCCTGGAGATCAGGAGCGGCTAAGGAAACGGGCCAAGGCGTGCAAATCGGTGTCTCAGGCGGCGAGGTCGGAGGAGGTGGCTGGCTGAACTGAGCACCAAAGTGCTCAGCCCATCGTTCTAAGCGTCTACTAAGATTGGTGATCGGCGAGCCGTCAGTTTCGCAAATAGTCTCGCTCACTGTATTCAGTTTCGAACCAGTAGCTCTAATTAACTGAAACAATTTGCGAGTATTGCCCGATGCGGCTGCAACCTCCATCTCACAAGCACGTTGCGTCCACCAGAACTCGCGGTCATTCCTTAAGCTGGCCTTTAAGCGGGTATTGAATTCTCTCCGAGCACGGTTGTGTTCAGTGCCGGTGGGTAAAGTTCGACGGTGATCGATTAAAGCAAGTGACTGGGCCGAGATCCAAGAGCGTGGCAAAGCGCGGGTGGGTTGACAGCTTTCAGAAGTAGCACAGGACAGTGCTGTCCGAACGAAGTTCCAGTGCTGCTCAACATCAGACGGGGGTGCTTCTGCGAGCTCCCTGGTCAATGCATGATGGAACTGGGTTCTGACAGCGGGGAGCATCAAAGAGGCGGTGTCTACATGAGTTCGTCTTGCGCGTGCCTTACCCCCAAATTGGAAGTTGACTGTCGCACAGACTAGCGCATGGTCTGAGTCCACACTGGTGGTCCAGTATGAACGACAATCCTTGATGCTACCACGCCACCTGTAGCTAATAGCAATGTGGTCAATTTGAGACCAGACGTGCTGTGATGGTGAGCGCCATGTGGCCATTCGACGCTGGGAACGCCGAAATGCCGTACTGGAGAGATAGAGGCGGTGATCGCCACAGAATGTGAGCAATCGTTCTCCGTTATCTGAACGCCCGCCATCCAGCCCATACTGACCTCCTAGGTGGCGCTCGTATTCAGACAGGCGACCAACACGAGCGTTGAGATCTCCTGCCATGATTACGACATCTGTCCTGCGTGCCTTGCGAAACAAACTATGCAACTTCTCATAGAAGTTGTCCTTACTGAGATCCACACTACAGTCCGTTGGAGCGTAGGCAGAAATCACAAACAAATCCCTCCGCGTTTCGCGCCGCCTGTTCACCCGACAGTGGCCACGAAATCGTGCACCGCACAGTCTGCTGTCAACGGGAATCCACTCTAAGAGTGATTGCTCAGCACGGGAACTGAGCGCGATACCGACGCCAGCCAATCCGGCAGAGGAAGCATCCGGGTCACTAGAGAGGCGCAGGTGGAATCTGCTGTCTGGTTCAGCTGGTGAGACCAACTGACAGACTTCGCTTGTGTCACGGAAACGGGTTTCCGATAAGCAGCAGATATCAATGCCTAACGTGTCAAGCGTTCGTGCAAGGCCGGCCTGTTGTCCCGGTTGTAGCAAGGTCCGAACGTTGAACGAAGCTAACCTACAGTACTTCTGTGCTGTGCGGCTAACAGGGTGTTAATTTGATTGACCATCGGTAGTGAGCTGCATGGTGAAACACGCTAGAGTCTCACTACCATCTCTATTTCTTTTCTCATATCTGTCTAGGCCTGGACAACCTGACAGTATCTCAGCCCACGTGCAGTCTCTGACTGTGCGGCACTTTGCCTGGTTCAGGCTTGTGCTTTCATATCATATACTCGACAATCCACCATAAATGCCCCGTGTCACTACTGCTTGCTGTGCAACACTTGAACTCCCTTCAATCTTAATGCAAAGAAATTTGAGTGCAATCGGTTAGAGTAGTTTTTGGGTAACGTTTCACTTCTGACACAGAAGCATCGTCAGACCAAGGGTGATAGTCAGGACAGGGGACATGATTAAGTAGTGATCAACCCCACAACGCTGATTCGACTTTACCGCTAAACAGTCTATAGTACGCCTACAGTGTGTCACGTCTCGTGGGAATGACCAGTATCTGACGAATCCCAAACTTATTCCAATCGATTGCCCTTCAATCTTGTTTTCATACGTTTTAGTGGTCGCTTGAACGTGCTGGCCAACGTGTGTCGTAAACCGTTGGAGGATATTTTCTGTCAATTCGACTCTCGTCTGGAACCAGCGGACGAGGGAAGCGGGGACGTGAAATATCACTTGGGAATGAGCCACCTTCGTGTGAATCACGTGAATAACAAAACAATCAACTTGGCGGTGTGTGCGAATCCTAGCCACTTGGAGGCGGTTGACCCGGTGGTTCAGGGAAAGACCAAAGCGGAGCAGTTCTACCGGTATGTTCTGTGGTGGTCGTTTTTTGGTATGCTTTTTTTAGAACGATCGATTGAAATGGCTTCCGACATATTTTATCATCAAATATACGTTCCTAACGAGGTTTTGTTTGCCACTCGTCACTCGGAATGGCGTTGTTGTAAGGTTGGTCAAACTCTGACTTGACTGAGTTAGATGATGGCTTTGACCGTTAAACTGGCAACCCTTCTCCCATGTTTGGACGCAAGAGATCAGAATTCGTAGAGGCTTTTGCTATAAGTAATATGACCCAAAACCTTGTTCAGTGGTAGTCTTGGAGTGTTTGATTGTTCTTGTATGTTGTCAAGTGAAGTGGTGAGGAAAGCTTCTTATGATGAGTGATGGTGAAAGCCACAAGGAAGTTGTCATGCTCAGGTGTAGGCACCTCATCCCATTGTATCTGTGCCTAAGCATCTACAAGTTCAGTAGCATTTTTAGATCGCATCCTTGTCCAGCTTTTTTAGAATTTATGCCACGTCATGTTTGTATTGCAATTAAACTCTCGGCAATTGCTGCTGGTGTATTGCTGTCCATGGTGATTTCGATGATACCCTACCTCTGACAACCGTACCGTTTACACCGGGGAAATAACGAAAAACTGTAAAACTCATAGTGTAAAGCAAAAAAATGGTATTTGTGCCTGTACCCACAAGCTGTGTGAACTCGTACAGTGTGGCATGGTATGAAAGCACAAGCCTGATCCAGGCAGTGCCGTACAGTCAGAGACTGCACGTGGGCTAAGATGCTGTCATGTTGCCCAGGCCTAGACAGATATGAGAAATCGAGAATAAAGATGGTAGTGAGACTGCAGCGTGTTTCAGCATGCAGCTCACTACCAGTGGCCAATCAATTCAGCATGATTAGTAGTAACAATTGAGGTACCACGTGCTGCCCGAGAAGTTCAAATGTACAATTCTAATCAATTAGAAACGAAGTGAGCACTACTAAAAACGGGATCACAGCAAGTGACCAGCTTAACTCACTTGCTTATAACGTTCACGAAGAACGAGGTGTTGCCAGTTCAAGTTAAATGTACGTACGCTTGACACTACCAGCACATAACCGAACTGATACGTTTGGGTAGAGGGTGAGAACATAGGCTAAATCCACTCATCATCATCATCATAGACAGCATTACACCGGTAGTACGTACCGAATGCTTAACTGCCATACAACCATGAAAACGTAAAATCCTAAAAGATGGGGAAGGATGGGACTTAAATAGCTACGGATATGATCGTTTGCAAAGTTGCAAACAGAACCGAAATGTTTTCCGCGTTTTGTCGATGGCAAGAATTTAAAACATCTTTAGGTTACCGTATTGTGTTGCTCACATCCCCATCCCTTACATACCACTACCGGTTTCTGGCTGTTTGCCGTCATCAGGTGGACAGTAAGATCAGGCTCAGTGAGCTTTAGGTTAACTTTTAATCGTGTACCAGACTGATACACACCAATTAAGCAGAGTATGAACTGGTTATTATTTGGTCAAGTTGTCCAGCTATGAAAAGGAAATCTGGCCGAACTTGGGGATTGCTGACTGAGATCACTTACGGTGATGTCCAACTCGACATAATGCAATTATGATGACGTGCATAATCACCGGAGAAAACAAACGACTGACGCTCGCATGAACGTAAATCAGATCACGAGTGAACGCGCAATCAATGGAAACAATCAGCCGTTTGGTAGACGAGACAAGAGTGATAGCTGTTGACAAAGACCATGCTGATATTGATCGATTGTATTAAAACGTTCATTGCTGAAATGTATGTATGAAAGCACAAGCCTGATCCAGGCAAAGTGCCGCACAGTCAGAGACTGCACGTGGGTGATATTACTTTCAGGTTGCCCAGGCCTAGATAGCTGAAATCGAAAGTTCCAATTCGAAAGATTGATCGATTTTATCGGGCTAGATTAGATCCATCTTGGCGCGTCAGTGCAGAATGTCCACGGGGATATGGTAAAACCTTGAAACTAAGCGAATGACTTCGCCATCGAAACGCCCCCCAACACAAGACCGTGGATTTCATGGCATGGTGATGAGCAAAACTGCACCGATATCATGCCTACATGGTGACAGAGAAGAAGTTTAGGCAGTGATGGCACTTGGATGTAAAAGCTGAGCACACTGAGTCGGCCAACGGTAGTGAGCTGGATGCTGAAACACGCTGGAGTCTCACTATCATTTCTATTTCCCCCCTCATCTCTGTCCAGGCCTGGGCAACCTGTCAGTATCTGAGCCCACGTGCAGTCTCTGACTGTGCGGCACTTTGTCTGGATCAGTCTTGTGCTTTCATACATACATACCAGTTGTGAACTGCATGCGAAAACACACTGGAGTCTCACACTGTTGTTTCTATTCTCCCTCCCATATCTGTCCAGGTCTAGGCAACTGCTCCGTATGCAGTCTTTGACTTTGCGTCACTTTGCCTGTAGTTTCATTCCTCACCACCACGTGAAACTTTCGCTGTTCAACAAGTTACACTCAATATTTTACGTGTTTTAGCGGTGACACGGACGGGAAGAAAGTCATGTCTATCATGCTTCATGGCGATGCTTCATTCTGTGGTCAAGGTGTCGTGTATGAGACGTTCCATTTAAGCGATTTGCCCTCATACTCGACTCACGGAACCATTCACATTGTGGTGAATAATCAAGTGAGTTGCCTGAGTTCATTGTCCCCAATTTCTGTTCGTCGTTTCGTTTCCGTTTTGAGGATCTACTTATGCAGTGCTTTGTATACCGTTCTTCTTTCACTTTCAATCAGTGTAGGTGTTGGAAGAATGATAAATTGTTCCAAAATCATTGCTGCGGATGTCATTTACATCGCAGCGATTAACTAATGAGAATCTGTCCACTCGGACAAAACACAGGATGCTAATTTACCTAGTTGATCACGGGTTTAACCCCATCTTACTTTTTACTTTTGTGCGACTAACTCCTCCTGGAGGATGAGTCGGCTTCAATGAAGGTTCTTGGGGATTTGGGTACAAAGCGGCGTCCCCAGCACCACTCGGCGTTTGTTCGAGTCAGTTTCTCTAACCTTTGCACAACCAAGTGCGACCTGCAAGGCAGCATGAAGTTGCCAGAAAAAGGTGGTCTACCAGACTCTGTTCCAGGTTTTTCCTCAGTGTTTTCTCCCGAAGCCTTTCCCGCGATCGGGTATCCCGCAAGGCAGCAGAGGTTTAAAATCTGGGTTTTCCTTCTCTTAGATGAAATGCCCTCCCAGGCTAACGAGCTCCGTCTGCCCGAAGCAAACTGGTTTTCAGGCGCCAGTCACGCCCTCGCCCTTTCTCCTGTTGGTAGAAGCAGTTCTGCCGGCCTCGGGGAGCCACTCTGGCAGGCCAGAAGCTGGACTTGGTTGTCAGAGGCTATTTGAGACGCGTGCCATATGGGAGCATTTTATAAACAGTGGGAGCTTATCTCCACTGCCATCTCCGGCTATGACAACCTTTGGAACCCATTTACATGAGTGTGGGCTCATGTGATTGAACACGTTGGTCGTACCACCTTTACCCAAAGTGACATACAAGCTCAACTTGTTTACCATTCTTCCACTGTTTCAAGTGCATGCGGATCCTGATCCTACTGTCCCTACCTGACGAGTGCTAAAAGCACGAAACCGGTCGTGGGGTGTGCGTGCGATGGAGATGCATGTGAATTAGCTTTTTCGTTCATGGTCATAGGTTCAAACCCAGTCTACATGAGTGTGGGCTCATGTGATTGAACAGGTTGGTCGTACCAACCTTACCCAACAGTAACATACAAGCGGGATTTGTTTTCCATTCCTCCACTGTCTCAAGCGCATACGGATCATGATCCTACTGTACCTTCCTGGTCAGTGCAAACAGTACGAAACCCGTCGTGTGTGGGTGGGTGTGACGAAAATGCATGCAAATGAGAACTTTAGACCTGTCAGACGTTTGTAATTAAATGTACTTGAACACCATTACAGTGTCCCATGTCCAACTTGTTGTCGTTGTTGGCCTCCTTCGGTCGATGCCGACCACGGATGTACATCAAAATTGCATGAATTATCATGTTTTGCAGCTTTTTGAATGGCTAAACAGTCCGATTCGCGAGGAACAATCTCCCGCAGCGCTTGCGACGATAGGCAGAACTCGGTTGTAGGGCGTGATCTGCGCTCAGCAGTCAAGAGCTGTACTGCTCCTCCCCAGCTTGTAGACGACGCTTTACCCAATGCCTCCAATGTGAGCGGTCAAAAGCAAGTTATTCCCAACTCGCGGGGTCAATGCCAAGAACTTTCATGTCTTTTGCAAACGTCTTTGTACCGAAAGTGCCGTCAGCCCAATGGTTGACTCCCTGATTTCAACTCAACATAGAGTATATCTTTTGGAATACGACGATTTCTCATATGGTACACTAGTTGTATAGATATAGATATAAACATACATACCTGTTCTGACGTTTTTCTTTGCTATACCCACGCCTCGCCTAAGACATGACTGACTTGTCACTTTTTCACCTCGTCTCTTTGCCACCGAAAGATTGGATTCACTACCGATCCCCGAATGGCCCGCTCCTCGCCTTACTGCACTGATGTTGCCCGTGTGACCAACTCGCTTATCCTCCACGTGAATGCGGACGATCCCGAAGCGGTGGCCCGTGTGGCTCAAGTAGCAGCCGAATGGCGTGCCGAGTTCAGCAAAGATGTCGTGATCGATTTGGTGTGCTATCGACGTTCCGGACACAACGAAATGGATGAACCCATGTTTACGCAACCGCTCATGTACAAGCGTATCCGGCAACAGCCGACTGCGTTAGATCAATACAGCAAGAAGTTGATCGCCGAGGGTGTGGTGACGGAGGAAGAATATCAGGTTTGTACTTCAGTTTACCAATTCCCGGCCTTCGGTTCTTGCAGTGGATTGTAGATTGCATTGTTTCTGCTTTGTAGAATGAAATCAAGACGTACGATGATATTTGCGAAGATGCCTACGAGTTGGCGAAAAAGCAAACGGTGACTTACAATCGTGCTTGGATAGATTCGCCGTGGCATGGATTCTTTGAGAACAAAGATCCAATGACATTGCCGAAAACGGGGGTTGATATTTCCATCTTGGAACACATCGGTTAGTGTTTGAATTACTATGTAGTACTTGGGTACTGTGTAAGTATCACAACGCTAAATTGATTTGCCATTTGCATGGGGGAACACGCTGAAGTCTCATTTTCTTTTATATCTGTCTACATCTTGGCAACCTGACACGATAATTCTCCAACGCACACAGTCTTTGAGTGTGCGGTACTTTGCCGGGATCCATGCTTGTGATATCTGTCATCATATATTATTTCTGTTTGTAGCCATTTTCGACCATAGTTCTATTTTCCATTAAATGTTTGTCAGCTGAAACTCTGACGCGCTTGGAAGTCTGTTCTTAATGTTTCTCATCGTTTTATGTCTGTCCCGTCATGATGACCTGTATGCATCGCGTTAATCACTCAACCTCAGCTCAAAGCTGAACTTTTATACGGCTTGTGCTGTTCTGTTCGTTGGCGTTGTTTGTTTGTTTAACCTGTGCACCGACTCAGTGTATGGTATGGTATGAAAGCACAAGCCTGATCCAGACAAAGTGCCGCACAGTCAGAGACTGCACGTGGGCTCAGATACTGACAGGTTGCCCAGGCCTGGACAGAGATGAGGGGGGAAATAGAAATGATAGTGAGACTCCAGCGTGTTTCAGCATGCAGCTCACTACCGTTGGCCGAGTCAGTGTGCTCAGCTTTTACATCCAAGTGCCATCACTGCCTAAACTTCTTCTCTATCACCATGTAGGCTTGATATCTGTGCAGTTCTGCTCATCGCCATGCAATGAAATCCACGGTCTTGTGTTGGGGGGCGTTTCGATAACGAAGTCATTCGCTTAGTTTCAAGGTTTTACCATTTCCCCATGGACATTCTGCACTGACGTGCCAAAATGAATCTAATCTAGCCCGATAAAATCGATCAATCTTTCGAATTGGACCTTTCGATTTCAGCAATCTAGGCCTGGGCAACCTGAAAGTGATATCACCCACGTGCAGTCTCTGACTGTGCGGCACTTTGCCTGGATCAGGCTTGTGCTTTCATACATACATTTCAGCAATGAACGTTTTAATACAATCGATCAATATCAACATGGTCTTTGTCAACAGCTATCACTCTTGTCTCGCCTACCAAACGCCTGATTGTTTCCACTGGTTGCGCGTTCACTCGTGATCTGATTTACGTTCATGCGAGCGTCACTCGTTTGTTTTCTCCGGTGTTTATGCACGTCATCATAATTGCATTCTGTCGAGTTGGACGTCACCGTAAGTGAGCTCAGTTAACAAGCCCAAAGTTCGGTCAGGTTTCCTTTTCACCGCTGAACAACTTGGCCAAATAATAACCCATTCATAGTCTGCTTAATTGGTGTGTATCAGTCTGGTACATGCTTAAAAGTTAACCTAAAGATAAACAAGGTTATACTTGTATGCCAACTGTTATATAGGGTTCGTAAGGGATGGGGATGTGAGCAACACATTACTTTGGTTAACCTAAAGATGTTTTAAATTCTTGCCATCGACAAAACGTGGGAAACATTTCGGTTCTGTTTGCAACTGTGCAGTGGATTTAGCTTACGTTGTGCCCAAACGTATCAGTTCAGCTCTGTGCTAGTAGTGTTAAGCGTACGTATTATTATATTATTATATTTGCACAATCTGATACAGATATAGTGCCGTGCAACATAAACAATGTGATGTACAAAGCGAGAAGGGGGGTACAAAGCGTTGTCATCGGCATCGTTGAACGTAGGCATGACACTACCCGGTTGCCTACACCGAAGCGTACGTACATTTAACTTGAACTGGTATCACCTCGTTATTCGTGAACGTTATAAGCAAGTGAGTTAAGCTGGTCACTTGCTGTGATCTCGTTTTTAGTAGTGTTCACTTTGTTTCTAATCGATACCCACGTACACTGGAACTTCTCGGCCAGCACTGTGGTACCTCATTTGTTACTACTAATCATGCTAAATTGATTGGCCACCGGTAGTGAGCTGCATGCTGAAACACGCTGCAGTCTCACTACCATCTTCATTCTGTATTTCTCATATCTGTCTAGGCCTGGGCAACCTGACAGTAATATCGCCCACGTGCAGTCTCTGACTGTGCGGCACTTTGCCTGGATCAGGCTTGTGCTTTCATACTTACTTACTTTACGTTTGTGCGACTATCTCCTCCTGGTGGATGAGTCGGCTTCAATGAAGATGTAGAATTTGGATTCAGAATTGGGGTACAAAGCGGCGCCCCCAGCACCACTCGGCGTTTGTTCGAGTCAGCTTCTCTAGACTTTGCACAACCAAGTGCGACCTGCAAGGCAGCAGGGAGTTGCCAGAAAGAGGTGGTGTGCACCAACTAACCGTCTGCCAGACTCTGTTTCAGATTTTTCCTCAGGGTTTTCTCCCGAAGCCTTTCCCGTTTTCATACCATATGGTATGGCATGAAAGCACAAGCCTGATCCAGGCAAAGTGCCGCACAGTCAGAGACCGCACGTGTGCTAAGATACCGCCAGGTTGCCGAGGCCATACTACTGATCATGTGACTCGTAATCATGTTCAGTGGCGGCCCTGTTGTAGGCATTTTGGAATGTTTGTATTCTTGTATGTTATCAAGCGGAGTGGTAAGGAAAGCTTGATATGACATTAAAGGCCACAAAGAAGCCATCAGGAACGTTAAGCAAATACTCCAAGACAAGAAATGTGTATGCATTATTTGACAGAAGCAGCAGCCATGAAGAGCGCATATCATAACAGGCAAAATTTCAAAACCTCCTGCAAGTTTCTGGAATTGATTTTTCCCTCCGCATGACGTCCTTCACTTTGAGTGACAACCAGTGCGTCTGGCCATTCTGACTATTTTTACCTCCTGATAAGTTATTTTTATTCCGCGTATTTTTTCGCGAGAATGGAATGTATTGATTTGGTATTTCGTATATGATGTTCAATAATTTGATTTGGCTAGAGTTGGTACTATGCTTTTTATTTTAAACGGATGTGCAATCGTGTGGTAGTGTGTGTGTGCGTATTAAAGCATTAGCCTGATCCAGACACAACACAAAATGTAGAATGCAAAGCAGTTTTTGTAGGCTAGGTAGCAAAAACAGCAGCGTGGTATGGTATGAAAGCACAAGCATCATCCAGGCAAAGTGCCGCATAGTCATGGACTATACGTGGGCTAAGATACTGTCAGGTTGCCCAGACCTAGACAGATAGGGGAAAGTAGAAATGGAAATGGTAGTGAGACTCCGGCGTGTTTCAGCATGCAACTCACTACCGGTGGCCAATCAATTTAGCACGGTGTTTGCCGCACAGCTCGAAAGTACTTTACAATTGCACATTCCTGCACTGTGCAGCTAACATCGCGCTAAATTGATTTGTCAACGGAACTGAGCTGTATGGTCTCACTGTCATTTCTATTTTCATTTCTGAAATCGGTCTAGACACTATCTTGACCCACTTACAATCATTGACTTATGCATTTGTCGGCAGTAGAGACTTATTTGGGGTACAGCGACTGTCGGGTAAACTGACCTTAGTGCGTGAGATAAACGAGTCTTCTTTTCCCGTTTATTTCGTTCACTTGGTCGGCCTAAAGTTAAACATTTACGGGAGTGCAACAACCCCAATTGGTTCAACAGAAGGGACTTGTTTTTAAAACTCATTTTGCAGACCTTTTGTGGAATAAGCTACGAGAAAGCTTTACTCGAAAGTATTCGAAATTGCAGCTCAAGACTAATGTTAAGAAAATAAATCTTATACAAATTATGCTTTATGCATTCATTATGTACTTGTATAGTTTTCCTTTGTGATACTTTGGCCACTGGCGTATGCTTTTATGCATTCACTTAGTCTTCCATACATACATACATACATACATACATACATACATATATACATACATACATACATATATACATACATACATACATATATACATACATATACATACATATACATATATATACATACATATATACATACATACATACATATATACATACATGCATGCATACATACATACATCCTGGTCAATTAGATAAACGCACGCATGTTGGAAACGTGTTGCCTGCTCAGCTTCTAAGTATTCTCCTTGGATTATCTTCTATTTGCAGGCAATGTGATCAGCGAAGTCCCTGAAGGAATGACCATACATCCGGGATTGAAACGAACGTTGAAAGAGCGTCGAGAATTCTGTGAGCAACGTGTAGCCAACTGGGCCCTCGGAGAATTGTTTGCATATGGATCGCTGCTGAACGAAGGCATTCACGTTCGTCTTTCTGGTCAAGATGTGGAGCGCGGGACGTTCTCGCACAGACATTGTGTTCTGCATGACCAAGTACGTTGTTAACAATACAACATCGTATTCACCTTTTTGATATCCCATTATCACTCTTGTTCACCCGCACGTCTTCGGCTTTAGAACGTGGACAAGAAAACGTACATCCCCATGAACCATCTATTCCCGACCCAAGCTCCATTCACAGTGTGCAACTCCAGTCTCTCGGAATTCGCCGTGATGGGTTTCGAGCTGGGCTACTCGTTAACCAATCCGAACGCACTGGTTCTTTGGGAAGCACAATTTGGCGACTTTAACAACACCGCCCAATGTATCGTGGATCAGTTCATTTCGTCTGGGCAACAAAAGTGGGTTCGACAATCCGGGTTGGTGTTGTTGTTACCTCACGGGTACGAAGGCATGGGACCGGAACATTCTAGCGCTCGTGTTGAACGATTCCTTCAAATGTCCAACGATGATGAGAATCACGTACCCGTATGTTTGTTTAAACGTTTTCTTCGGTTCAATTCTTCCTTTATGTTTACCTCTCATGTTGGTTCTATTGATCCTTTGGTTTCTAAAAACGGACAGAGTATAATGAGTGCAATCGGTTAGAGCAGTTTTGGGTAACGTTTCACTTCTGACACAGAAGCTTCGTCAGACCAAGGGTGATAGGACAGGGAACATGATTAAGTAGTAGTCAACCCACCACCACTTATTTGACCTTACCGCTAAACAGCCTTTAGTACGCCTACGCTGTGTCACGTCTCGTGGGAATGACCAGAATCAGTGGTCGATTTTCCACACAGTGTGTATCCACGTCAATCTAATGCAAGTGAACACGGTCAGTTGACACAGCGGCCCACATGCGTAAAAGTACATAACTAACGAGGCTAAGGTTAAGTTATTTTTGAAGAAAAACAAAAATCTAAGTCACTAGGAGGTATAATGTGAATAAAACTATTTACTTTTGCATCATTTAAAACGTGTTCCGCCAAGGCAGAATGACGTATAAAGGATTGATATTCCCTCGCATCCCGGGGCTGTCTCCGGACACGCTTTCGGTGTTCTTCGATTCTAGTGTGAATTTCCCTGGAAGTCTACCCTATGTAGACACTCGAACAGTTCTTACAGTGGATTCTATAGATGCTGTTCGTAAAGGTGTCTTATCCTTGAGGTGTATCAGAACCGAACGAATAGTTTTCCCTTCCTTATAAGTTACGCGTATGGCCGCCTGGTTCAAGATTCGACGTATAGCTTCCAAACTGCTCTAACCGATTGTACTTTAATTTCTTTGCATTTTGAATACACGATCGGTCCCAAACATATTCCAATCGATTGCTGAAAAAGTATACTTCTGTAAACTTTCATGGTTTGACTTCCGTTTAGCGCGAATGATTCGCAAGCATTACCGGTGATTGCTTTACTGTGGGATCTCTCATCGTTTACTCATGATAATCGTTCTCATCTGGGATTTGAGTTCTTCTCCGCTCCGAGCTCCGTTATCAATTTCTAGCTTACTTAATCCAACTAGTCTGTCTCTATCTGGAATGAAATTTTGTTCAACAAGTTACGTAAAGAACGGTAGTTAAAACGAAAGATGAATATCTGTTAGACACCATCATCATCATCATCTGGGATAGCATTACTCCCGTAGCGTGTACCGAATGTTTAACTGCCAAAACACCATGGAAAAAATACAATCATGAAAGATAGGAAAGGCCGCGACTTAAACAGCTACGGAATCTATAGAATAGTAAGCATGAACAAACTAGGATGTGGTGCTTATACTCGAATAACGCCCATGTCTGTATATATGTATTATGAAAGCACAAGCCGGGATCCAGACAAAGTGCCGCACGGTCATAGACTGCGTGTGGGTTAAGCTACTTCTAGGTTGCCCAGGCTTAGACAGATATGAGAATGGAAATAGAAATGACAGCGAGACTTTCGGCATGCAACTCACAACTGGTGGAAAATCACTTTTTGCACGGTGTTAGCCTTCCACGTTTTTGTGCCTACTCATTTGTTGTTTTTCAATCCGGAGTGTGTACTTCTACCAGCTGCTGTATGTTTCTTTTCTCTCGCTTTCTTCCCTAGTCTCCGGATTGGCAGATCCCTGCCCCCGATCAACACTTGCATCCGAGTCTGCCCGGCCACGATTTAGCCAATTGTCAATGCAACGAACACCACTCACCGGTTATTGTTAATTTGTTCTCTCGCCTGTTCTACGTTCTCGCTTGTTGTTTGCGCTGTGTTCCGTTATGAAATATGCTCCTTCCTGTGTGTTATTTTTGTTCTCCTTTCTCCCTGTTCCAGGTGTTTGGTGATCAATTCATGATGCAGCAGCTCCATGAGACGAATTGGATTGTGGCCAACTGCACCACTCCGGCCAATTTCTTCCATATCCTGAGACGCCAGATTCGGTTACCATTTAGGAAACCGGTATGTTATGCTGTTTTGTTTGTGCTGTTTTGTTTTTAGTTTATATGGCAATCACAATCTACCTAGTCCTTGCAAGCAGGTGATGTTTTGTTCGTCGCTGTTTTCTATCATTTACCCTTGTCATGTGTGGAGGCACATGCTGATCATGTTATTGTTATCCATCAGTGGCTTTGCAAGTTCAAAACTTGTTTACCATTTCTCCACTGTTTAAAGGCAATTGATTGGTTTCGGATACGCCTACGTGCAAAGTGGCAACAGCCACCGAGCTAGCCTTGTTCCTTGAATTTTATGTACCACATGTGCATAGAAACTGCCTTCAACTTGATGATGACAAGGCTGCTAGTAAAGGAAGATTCTTGATGAGTACCTGGTGCCGTGCCGTTGCCTGACAACCATCATTGATCTAACTTGCGAATACTCTTGTTCAACCTGCTTTTCTGATGAGCGAACTATGTCGTAAAGTATAATTCCAACAGCTCGGTAAGATAAGAAAGCACAAGCCTGATCCGGGCAAAGTGCCGCACAGTCAGAGACTGCATGTGGGCTAAGATACTGTCAGGTTGCCCAGGCCTAGACAAATATGAGGAAGAAAAGGGGATAGGAAATAGTAGTGAAACTCCAGCCTATTTCAGCATGCAGCCAATCAATTTAACATGGTATTAGCCATACAGCACAAAGTACTGCACGATTGCACACCCGTGCCTGAGTGAACGAGTAGAGCGACATCAGCACAACAGCTTCCTTGCGGCCTACATTGTCATGCATTCTAACATGCTCAGTGGTAGCAGTCGTGGGCTGTTTTGAATAAAGCTCGTGGTTTCTATCATTCGACATTGCCGACAAATGCGTTTAACCTCGATTTCTCTCTCTATGTGTATGGGTTAATTGTTTCGGTATAGCACTGTTTTCGATGTCCGTGATGACATTGCAGTTAATGTGAGCGCCTTTTAGAGTGAAAATATGCGGTTTCAATCCTGCCATGGTCGCGAATGTTTCGGAAAGTTTGTTTAACCCTTACTTTTCCAGTGTGTAAAATGGGCTCGAATGATAGTCACAAAGTAACTTCGACAATCCAATGGATGAACTCTTATTTTGTGTAGGCATGAAGTGCATAAGCCTGAGTGCTAATCACAAGCTTTCGCAAAACAGAGCAGGAGCCACCAAGACGACTGACGTCAACATGCGAAACCTGTCTCCAGCGCAAATCACGTTCACTCACGAAACAAGAGAACGCCAATCAGTCGTTGTCAAGGTTGTTCAATCTAGTCACGCCAAATCTCACACTGCTTTGGAAGTATTGATCGTTTTTAATCAAGTGAACATAGCTCGCCGATTTGAATCAATATAGCAGCTTGGCTTCATATTCGTTCGTTCATCTCATTGGCTAATTGTACATTATATATGAAAATGAGCTGTAAATGAACGAAGCATTCTGTCAGTCGTCTTCTCCCACTTTGCGTGAGTGTTGGGTCAGCCGGAACTCGCTCCAAAAACACAACACTCGTGTGCGTGATAACCGCGTTTGAGCAATTGGCGTTTTCGGATATTTTAGGATTCGCCGGGGTGAACATGATCAACGTTTGGGAAAGTTGACTTCGGGACGCGATCGACAAGTCGTGGGGGGAGGGCGTGAGTCGAGTGTGTTGAATTACCCTATAGACGTTGAGACAAGGAACGCGATTGAGCTGACACCCCACACCATATTACCTGTACATCCTTGTGGGGATAAAACAGGAGATTTGCAATAGGCCCTAACGGCCTGAAGAAGAATAAAATAGCAACTAATCGATTGGAGTATATTTGAAACCGATCGTCTATTCATAATGCAAAGAAATTTGAGTACAATCGGTTAGAGTAGTTTTTGGGTAACGTTTCACTTGTGACACAGAAGCTTTTTTCAGACCAAGGGTGATAGTCAGGACAGGGAACATGATTAAGTAGTAGTCAACCCCTCACCACTGATTCGTCTTTACCGCTAAACAGTCTATA
>JACCGJ010011267.1:23134-87663 GCA_013407085.1 Atriophallophorus winterbourni | reverse complement strand
ATGCTCAGTTCAGTTCAGTTCTTCTTCTTCTAAATAGACGGCAGGAGGACTACAGCCCGTGATAGCCGCTTCACCTCCCGGGTCTCTGCTATCTCAGCGTAGATTCCTCACGAGGAGTTACTGAGCTGAAAGAGTAGGCGAATCGCGCAGGATAGCGGGAAGTTCACTGTCCGACATGCGCTCAAACTGCTCTTCGGTGACTGCCCCGATTGCATCAGCGGAGAGTGCATTCCAAATATTGACCACTCTGGTTGACAAAGTAAACGATGGCTTCAGGTGTTGCGATCGGCGCTTCTGCAACTTCAGCTAATGACCCCTAGTTCTGGAGTCCGTGGATACCGAAAAGAATTGTTGAAGTTCCGTTCCGTAATATCCAAGCAGGATTCTCCGCGTGACCAGCAAATCATATCGCATTTTTCGATATTCCAGTGGGAAAAGTTTGAGTTCCTGCAATCGGTCGTCATAGGCACTTGGTAGCCCTCCTTTGGACTTTCTCCAGTCGAACCTTCTCCTCTTTGATTAACGGATAGTTCACCGGAAGCCCAAATCCTAATATTGGTCTGACGTGAGAGCTATACAGAACTTGAAAAACTTTGGGATTTATCTCTAAGAAGGGTCGTCTTAATGCCCACCACATGCGGCTGGCAGAACCGACCTTTCTGGCAGTATCCTCCGCAGTTTTGAGGAATGAATTTAACATCACCCCCAAATCTCGCTCTACATCAACTATCCTGAGAACATGGCCCTCCAAATGATATGCATGTCGCACGTTGTTGCTCCCAATGTGCATGATAGCACACTGTTCTTCATTAATCGGGAGCATCCATCCGTCAGTCCAATTCCGAAGTTCATTCAAATCATTTTGCAAGTGGGAAGCGTCAGCGGCAGTGGTGATAGGAGCCCACACCTTCAGATCATCTGCAAATAAGAGACAACCACTGTTTAGAATACCGGGAAGGTCACTCACATAGAGTTTGAATAAGGTTGGCCCCAGAACGGATCCTTGTGGTACACCAGAAGTGGGGATGAAGGATGCAGATCTGGCCCCATTGACTTCAACGAGGCTTCGCCTTCCGATGAGAAAATCCTCAATCCAAGCAAGCAATGAAGCCTCTATACCAGACATTCTTAGTTTCCAACTAAGCCTCTGATGTGGAACACGGTCGAATGCTTTACTAAAGTCGATGAAGACTACATCAACTGGCACACCAGCGTCATGGCTTCTGCACCAATGTTCTCGAGCAGTCAGTAGATTGGAGATACATGAGCGACCTTCCATGAAGCCGTGTTGGGCATTCGAGCATTGATGGGTCTTGCGCAAATACTGTTCTATCTTATTCTTTACAATCTGTTCCAGCAATTTGCCTACGACAGATGTAAGTGTAACAGGACGGTAATTTACAGGATCTGATATACTCCCAACTTTGAACATCGGCTTTACTATACCCATTTTCCAATCCTCTGGTAGACGTTCCGAATTGATTTAAATTTGGAATATAGCGGCTGAAGGTGAACTGATGATCCTTGATAAAGGTTTTATTATGGCAGGGTGAATACCATCAGGACCTGGAGATGTCTGTACCTTTAGATGTTCGATGAGGATTCGCACCATGTCAGCCGTGATCTCAAAATTGGCCATTACTTCCGTCGGCGATATTTGTTCGCGTGATATGGTAGGCTTCATTGCGTAAACTGATTGGTATTGCGATGCAAACACCTCAGCTTTCCCAGTGTCAGTCTCTATAACCTCCCGTTCCAAATTTTTGAGAGAAGGTACGGGGTTCGATAATTTGACCCGTCGCCGAATGTACGCAAATAATCGTTTAGGATTATATTTCGAAGAATTTGCTAATTGAAGCTCGAATAGACTTCTTTTATCCTTTTTCAGTTGCACAGGACAGTCAGTGGCAAACGAGCCAATCGAGCATCCAGAATTTCTTTCGTTGGAAAGCTGCAGAGAAGCAACCACCACTGCCAAAGCGTTTATTCTTATTTTGATTTGGATATCCTCGACGATCGCGATGCCAAGGGATTATCCGGGTTGTATTTAGGAAACACCACGTTATGAATGATGCTGGAAAGATAAGAATACATTTCTCTTCACCAGTACGGTGAGAGGTCAACTAAAGTAGAGTTGTGTATTAAACAAAAAGAACTTTAGCATTTACTTACTTACCAAACAACGCTAAAAATGGTGAACAACCAAATCTTGCATAAAAATTAGAAGGGGATTCAGGAAAAAGCTTACCCCAGATGCGGTCCAAACCGTTCTTAGAACTAGCGATAGAACAGCAGGATATAAGTTCTTCTGAAAGCCGGTTCCAGAAATTTACCACCCTGAGGCTGAAAAAGTTTTTCCTGGAGTCTAGTCTACATCACTCCTTAGCAAGTTTAAGTGAATGGCCCCGGATGCCCAGCTAAGGACTTCAGGCAAAGAAATCGGTCATGATCAGACAATAACGAATAGTTCGCTTTGGGATTTAAAGCGAAGCGAAGTTGCGAAACGAAGCGAATATTGTTGAATATTCGCTTCGCTATCGCCATGGCGAAGGGCAAAAATAAACTTCGCTAAAAATTCGTTATACTTCGCTTCGCTTAAAACGAAGTGCAAGTTCAAACTTCGCCGTAAACGAATATTAGCGAAGTATTCGCTAAAAGCGAAGTATTCGCTAAAAGCGAAGTCTTCGTTTTTGTACTTTAATATTTTAACCCTTCTACGGGAATTGTTTTTGATGTTGACACTTGTTGATAGACACCGCCAGACAAGTGAACTCCGATGGTGACTGAAAGTACCGACGTAAGCCAGTTAGCAACAGACTGCTTGTTTATTTGCTATAAGCTAACATTTGAGGTGGTAACTAGTGTTACGGTCAGTAGACAAAGGGTTGTTCTTTTTGTACTTTAATATTTTGTCTGCTATTTATTGTCTGCTATAAATAGGATGAAAATTTAATTGTCTCATCATAGTTTCATCATGAGCCCCCGAAGACGCATCACAAGTCGGACAAGGACAAAGACTCGGCCTCGGCCAAGAAGTCCAAGAGGAGCCCGACCCTCAACGTCAAGCTGCCGTCCAAAGACCCGTGGACCCCCAACTCCTCAAGAAAGAGGTCTCCGCCGCCGTCAGATGATGATGATGATGACGACTTTCATCACACCACCTACCGGCACAAGCCTACCAGATCACCGATCTGGAACTTCTTCAAGAAGGCGGCTGTGAAGAAAGGTGCGAAGGAAAGAGAAGTTCGAGCTCTTTGCCAAGTCGAGGATTGTGGCCAGTCCATCGCCCGGCCTCAGGGAACCCCCCCAAGGCATGGTCGGCCACATCATGTCGAAGCATCCGGACGTTTCTAAGCAGTTTCTGAACCAGAAGGCCAAGTTGGAGATTGAAAAGGTGAGTTAGACTCAGTTTGACGCAACCTTCGCTAAACTTCGTTTAAACTTTGCTATACTTCGCAATATCTTGCCATATACTTTGTTATAGATCGCTTAGTACTTCCAAATACTGTGCATGAACATCATTATACTTTGCAATAGTTTGTTGGAAATGAAGCTCAACTGTTTTTTCTTTATTTTCTTTCCCAGAAGAAGCAGCAGCAGTCCCAGTCCAGCTCTTGGCGAGTCAAGTTCGGGAAGTCATCAAAAACCTCTTCAAGAAGGCTATCAGTGACCCCGATCACCCAGTACTACAAGTCCGGCGGCAGCGCCAGCGCTCCCAAGAAGTACAACCCGAACAGTCCTCTCCAGTTGAGGACAATTACAAGTTGTTACCTTCTTACTTGAAAGATAATTTTGATTTTACTTTGCTATACTTCGCTTAATCTTCGCTATTCTTTGTTATATATTGCTATTTTTCGATTAAAATCACTATAATTTGGATATATCGCTAATACCTTCGCTATTATTCCAGGTATTCTCAGTCGCTGGACCCGAAAATCAACATCCCCAGGCAGATCATGTTTTCCAGGCACATCTGTACCCTCCTCTTCAAGAATGTAGAGGAAGCCATGGAGAAGAAGCTCGCCAAGGACCTGGCCAACCTCATGGGAGTTGGATTCACCAGTGACATGTGGACCAGCCGCTCCAACCAGGGGTACCTGAGTTTGTCGACACCCAGGAGCTCACGGCGGGGGCCTACTCCCCTCTGACTGGAGGCAGCCGGACCAGTTCCGGCACCAGGTCCAGGTCCAGAACCCCGGTCTCAGAGACAGAGTCAGAGGAGGAGCCTAATTTCCTTTGAGAAAACACGGTTTTTTATATTTACAATTCCAAAGCTCATGAAAAACTCATCTCTTGTTAAATAAAAGTTCTTTCATGGTCAAAAAATAATTTATTTCGGAATTCGTTTTATTTCAGCGAAGAAAGGCGAATTTAAACGAATATTAGCGAATTATAGCAAATTAAAGCAAGGTTTTTTGTCGAAAACGAAGTTTTGGGTTACATCGAAGTTGAGCGAAGATTATTCGCTAATATTCGTTATAGCGAAGTGCGAATATTCGCTTCGCTTCGCCATTGCGAAGTGCTTTGCTTTGATACTATTCGCTATCGCGAAGGGCAGTTAGGGCACTTCGAAAATTCGCTTCGCACTTCGCTTCGCTCTAAAAAAGTGACATTCGTTATTGTCTGGTCATGATAACGACACTTAACAGCTTCAAGATCTCAAAGGTTTCAATTAAGTCACCCCTCAAACGACGGCACTTAAGTAAAAAAAGATCTAGGGACTTCAGGCATGCAGCGTATGGTTTCCCTCGCTGACCTTCAATCATGCGAGTTGCGAGACGCTGTACGCTTTCGAGTTGAACGATATCGTTCTTGTAGTAACGGCACCACGCCTGGACACAATATTCTAAATGCGGCCAAACTAATGCCTTGTAAAGGGGCAGGAATACATAGGGTCTTCTGCTGGATAACACGGATCTCAGCCGAAAGAGAACTTTGCGAGCATGTTGAGCTGCAGCGGCGCATTGGTCCTCCCATTTGAAGTCAGTCCTAACTAGTACTCCTAAATCCTTAACACGCTGTGTGGCGCTAACAGTGAGAGAATTGCCCGAAACCTGAACTGAAATCTTATCAACCAGTGCTGACAAGAGTTGGCTCTCATTAAGGTTAAGTGGGAGGTCCTACTGGTGTGACCAGTTTATGACCCGTTCAAGGTCGTGCATCAAGGTATCTTCGTCCGTTGATCCGATGAATTTCACATCATCCGCAAAAATGAAGCATGGGCACTTCAATGCAGAGGACAAGTCATCGATGAAAATCAGGAATAGAAGAGGACCAAGTACCGAACCTTGGGGTACACCACTGATTACGTCGGTTTCATTAGACAGCGTAGATCCTACCCTAACTAGGAATGTTCTACCTGTTAGGAAGGCTTTTATCCAAGCAAGTAGACTACCCCGAATGCCTTTTGCTGCTAGCTTAATCTCTAGAAGGCGGTGGTTTACGGAATCAAAAGCATTGCTGAAATCTAGGTAGAGGGCTTCGACAGGCTTCCCTTCATCCATCCTTTTAGTGGCAGTATTGAGAAAACTAAGAAGGTTTGTCAGGCAGGATCTACCCTTAAGAAATCCATGCTGAGTTACACTCAGTGGAGAATGCCGACAAAGATGCTGACAGATTTTGTCACGCAGCAGTTTTTCCATTACTTTCGAGACGATACTAGTCAGGCTGACAGGTCTATAGTTACCAGCAGTTGAGCTGCAACCACCCTTGTGTATTGGCACGATTATAGCTTCTTTCCCTTCACCAGGAATCACTCCCATGTTCAAGCATGAATTGAAGAGCTTGCATAAGGGTTCTGTAAACACTGAAGGCAAGATTCTTTATCATAATCGAGTGGATTCCGTCTGGTCCCTCAGCTTTGTTGACGCGAACATGGATAAGTGCTTCATACACCTCGGATTCCATGAAGGACAACTAATCTAGTGCAGGAGCGCCAGGCAGTAGATTGATCGAGCTAGACGGAGCAATCAATGAATTATCACGTCTCTGAACGCCACTAAAAAACCTAGAGAAGGCAGTCGCCTTAGACAGGTCGGTATCGGCTAATTTTCCGTCCTCCAGATTTAAATCTCCAAAGTTTTCCCTGGTTTTTCCATTCGTTTGAGCGTAGCTATAAAATCTTTTGGGTTTGGATTTAGCATCCCTAGCTAAGGATAACTCAAACTCTTGTTTGAGCAAACGCTGTATTTTAACTCAAGCGTTCCGAGCGGTTTTGCATCGGACCCAAGAACCAGAAGTGAGAGATAACTTATATTGCCGCCATAAACGATCTTGTTTACGGGTAGACCGACGAACTCGAGGAGTCCACCAGGGCGGCCTATGATGCTTTTTCAAGACTCGCAGCGGAGTGTGCTTGTCTTGTAACTGCTTAAGATACTTACAAATTCTATACCAGTTTCCACTTACATTAAAATCGTTAGAGAACTGAAAGAAAGATTTTGAAGTCTGTAGAACAAAATCCCAGTCTGCAAGCCTAAAATTTCGTCTAGGGCGAGTAGTAGGTTTGCGGAACCGCAGTACCGCTTCGAAACTTATCATTATGTGATCGCTTTTGCCGAGCGGTGGTAGGTATTTTGAAAATCTAACGGCTTCGGGCTGGGACGACAATACTAGGTCGAGAGTCCATTACGAAACCTCGTAGAACCACTCACATGCTGATGCAGCGCATGATCATGGAGCCATTCGAGAGACACTTCAAATTGCTTGGTGACTAAACCTACAGTGACGGCCCAATTTATGTCCATCATCAGTCCTCTCCGTGCCGGGTGGCACATGAGGCGAAGACAACTTCACGCCAGTGGTTTCGGTCTGTCGCTGCTTCCGTTGCTGTCTGCACCGTGAATCCTTGTGCATGTAGTTCGCGTTCCAACGTTCTGCGCCAAGTTTCCTTGGGCCGTCCCCTTTTTCGTTTACCTTGCGGATGCCAGTGCATGGCTACCTTCGTATGCGAACTGGGATCCATCCTGCAGACATGACCGAAACACGGATCTGTTGTCATCGTTTTCGTAGCAATGTAGGTTTTACGGGATAGGGTTGCTAGCCCCAAGCCCAACCCTCCTCCTTTCTCAGACGGGCTTGGGACCGTCCTTGGAGGAGTTCAATTTATGTCCGGGAGGTTGAAATCACCTAAGATGTGTACGCTGGGAGCTGATTGAAACGACCTGTCGAGCGTCCCAATCAGCTGTGTAATCTCCTGCTGGGCTGCACTGGGTGTGACGTAGACACAAGCAATTGCGAGGGCTGACTTGTAGCAAGTCAGGATACTGGTAACAACTTGGACGTTTTTACTGGTTAGGGATATACCCGTTCCTGTATTGTGCAAACCATACTCTAGGAGGAGTGCAACGCCACCGCCTATCGCCAGGTCTATCGCATCTAATGATGAGATACTGCTCGCTGATGTTCATTGGCACATCGTTAAGTGCGGACAGCCAGGTCTCAGAAAGCGCTATAACCCGAGGTTGCAACTCAGCCACAAGAAAAGAGAGGTCAGCCCACTTATCCTTTATGCTGCACACATTAGCGTACAGCAATAAGCGCTGGTTCGGTGTGCTTCGGAAACTAACCCCGCTTGGCCCTCTGTCGAAGCACCCGAGGGAGATGCACGTTTTTTGGCGTGCTACTTAAAGCAGGAGTATCTGGTTCAGCAATCTCTTGCATTGAGGATTGAGGCCGCCTCTATCGAAGAGTAACAACTAGAGAAATTTGCTTGGCTCCCATCTTCATTTTCGATAAGCGCTTCAACATCGTCTAATCCAGACAGCCAGACTCGTAGCGATGAGCTTTCCGGTAAGATCGTAACGGATTCACTATCACTCCGATTTGCATCAGGCTTACTGATAGCAGATGTCCTTAAAGCAAGGTTTCTCCCATTTGGAGCGGAAGGGTTTTGTCTAATATGAGATGGAGGGTTGTCTGGCTTAACCAGAATCTTGTCTAAAGTTGTTGTGGCGATGTATTCAGCCCTAGACAATAACGCATCCCGATCCGCCTGGTATTTGAATTCTACCAGTATTGGCCTATGGCGGTTATCCATCTTCCATCTCCCTACACGGTGAACTCGCACCGTGGGAGTAGAAGGCTTGAAACCTACCATCCGGATAACATCGCTGATACATCTGCGATCAAAATCTCTTCGACTTTTTGATTCCCTAATAAAAGGCTCCGCTCGGTTAAAAACTAGAACATTTCGGGTTCTAGTTTTTGAAGAAAAAACTATTAAGTTACCAAGGTTTCGTACTAAAGTAAGGACAATTTCTTCTTGACTAAGTATGCTAAACTGTGGAATCTTCTTTCAAAATATATAAGACTCAGTTCCTCTTTAAATGAATTCAAATCACATCTAGCTTTATTTCCTAACGTTGATAAAATTCGCAATGTTCTAAATTTAAATGTTCTACCTGATGATTTATATAATAATGGCATTCCTGGTTATTGATATTAAATAAACGTTCATATCGTTCGAAATAACATTCTCCCGCTTCTGAGTTTTTTCTCCACAGCAAAATTCTCAATCCGCACTAAAATGAAACTGGCCCCCAGATCTCAAACTAGTGGAATAAACCACCTTCGCCTAGCGGACAAGAAAACGGCTCATGGTCAGGAAAGATCAATCTATTTACAACAATCAAAATGAAAACGTTTGGAACATCAACAATAGAGATTCTTCGCGCGTCTTTAATGGACCTTATCCATTGATCATCAGTGTTGCCGAAAACATTCTAGACTTTTCCTTGCAATAGCTGTGTTTTCGTAATATATCAGATCACGTACCGATTACCTGGAAACAACTTTAAAAACCGTTACCTTTATATTTATTGAACGTTAAATTCGGCTGAAACGAACGACCTTGAACAAATTGTTTTTGTAAATGTACATCCTATAATCTGATTGTACAAAGCTTTTGGAAATTATTGATCATGTTTAACATGCCTTGGACTTCCAAGAATAAAATTTATTTATTTATTTATTTATTCAATAAGAATTGCCGTTCAGTGACTCAAATTGCTTACGCAAACCGTTTAATTCCTGGATATTTTCATCCAGCTTGGGTGAGCCAGCAACATTTCCATGTTGCTTCCGTTGAGTATGAGCTTTACTGTGCTTGGTTCGTTTTTTCAGAGTTTTGGCTACGTTTACCACCTTCGGAGAGGAAGCTTGATTGATCCGCGATAAAATATGCGGATATCTAACCAAACACTCTCTTTTGAATGGCGCACAACACGGCCTTCTAAAAGGTATGTCATGTCTGACAAATTTGTTGAGCTTTCTAAACGAGACTACTAAGAGGATGGATGATGAAGTCACCAAGGTCACGCCCGGTTTGAATTTTATTTCCACGCTGCTAAATTTTTCGAAATTAATTAAATTTTGGATTCATCGATTACATTAGCAAAATGATTCAAAATTCTTGTATTTGCCTTAACTCTAGCTGCAACAAGACGGTTTCCAAAGGTATAGAGTGCGACGTGTGCATGCGTTGGGCTCATCCTGGACTCCTGGACTGCTCTGGACTGTCGTCAGCATCGATGGCTTACATCGCTATGCGCTGACTGCATAAAGTCCGTGGAAGCTTTGGTTGAGGAGCGTAAGCGTCTTGAGGAACGTGAGCGTTCTCCTCCACGTCCGTCTCCGAAACCCGAAACGTTTGCCGAAGTAGCTAGGTCAGTTGTCCCGTCTACCTCCAGCCAGCATACCACACCCTTGAGATCACAGAAGGCGAAACCATCACCATCCTCCTGTCCTCCAAAGGCTCCATGGAAGAAAGTTAAAGAAAATCGGGGTGTTCACATTAGCCCGACTAAGGATGTTCGCGCTTTAGCTCTGGAAGTCCACCATTTAGGAAAAGTGGTTGCTGAGCTGCAAGCCAGAAACCAAGTTAGCTCAACACAGGCTAAAAATGTCCTAATTTTAATTCAGGTTGAGCCTTTTACCTGAGAATCAAAGGCTCGTAAGGAAAGCGAACGGAGAAAGGTTATCGACCCACTGCGTGCTTCAGGCATGAGACCGACTACTCCGCTGAAGCGAGTTCACAGGGTCATGAAATGGAGGGGTGGCCCAATTGACGCATCTACCAGATCGCCGCGGCCAATTTTAGTCGAATTCACAAAGCAATGTGATCGTGACTACTTTCTTTTGAAAGCAGAGAAACTTAACTGAGTCGAAGGAAAATGCATCGTGCAACCGGACACCCGGCACACCTGTAAACTTCTAGTCCAATTAGAGCTAGAAAGTCAAAGTAAGCTGTATATCGTAGCTCACCAAATTCGCTCCCAAGGCGAAACTTAGAAAATGACAAAAGTGGGCGATGACGCTAACACAGGAGAATTATACTCCATCATTAAAGAGCGCTGCTGTCGTGCTACGTCCTTTAAAGTTCGAATCGTGGATGAGTTGTAGGGACTCAGACAATGAAGATGAAACTAGATGCCAGGAGTTGTCGTCTGTTTCAAAAAACGAATGCTGTATTTCTTGATGAAATTCAGCCTTCAAAAAAACGCGAAGCAACCTCCGGCATTACGCCCGAGGACAAAGAGCTCTTAGGTAACCCTAACACCGGGAGTCTGTCCCCATATGATATTGCCCTTCTGTTCTATACAAACGCTTGTAGCATAAGAAATAAATGGGCTGAACTCCTCTGTAGAGTTGATGACACTCACTACAAAATTGTGGGTCACGGAATCATTGTTGTCTCATGATGACCACATACCAGCTTTTATCGCGGATAGGTTTAGCGCCATAAGAAGCGATCGACCTCCGGGTAAGCTAGCAGGAGGGGCTTTCCTCCTTATTGATAACGCTATTCCCTTCGAAAAAAGTATTTCTTTTTCTACAACGAATGTGCAGATAATATCTTCCTTGCTCATGCACGGATGCTCGCGTATAGTTGTAAGCTGCGTCCACCGTAGTCCGAGCACTAGTTTGGAAGAAGATGCAAATTGAGCTCTCGTTTCTTTTAGCCGTAGCACCACGTGTTGTAATCTTCGGCGATTTTAATCTACCCGAAATGAACTGGGAGTACCAAACCTCACATGCCCCAGGAATCGCGAACGATTTTCTGGACTGACTACACTCCCATGCACTTTACCAACACGTAAACGAACCAACTTGATTCAGAGAGGGTCAGTCTCCGTCTATTCTTGACCTAGTTATTTCAACTCCTGAAAGCGGTATACAAAATTTGGTCTTACTGCCACCACTAGGAAAGAGTGACCACGTAGTGTTAGCCTGCGAGTTACTTCTGTCATTTGGTAAACCCCCACTTAAGATGTCTCGAAGCTTCCACCTGATCGACCCGGCTTCCCTATTACAGGCAGCAGCGCTACTCCCATGACAAAACATGTGGATGGGATGTGGGGGCAGATCAAGAAAACCATCCTTCAACTTCAGGATCGATTCGCTCCTCTCTCACCCGTTCGCAAAAAAGGTAAACCTCAATGGTGGCCAGCCTCAGTTTCCCGTAGCGTACGTCACCGTGACGCAAAATGGAGGCGTTATAAGCTTACTCCCTCATGTGGGACTTGGGCCCGTTACAAAGAAGCGCGAAATATAGCTGTTTCCAAGATACGTGCAGCAAAGATTTCTTTCGAAACGAGACTCGCTCAAGAGGCCCATACTCATCCGAAACGTTACTACAGCTACGTTCAATCAAAAGGGTCAACACGAAAAGGTGTAGGTACTTCGAGAAGGAACGATGGCTCAGCCGTCATTGCAAGCACTGAAAAAGCTCAATTGTTTTCCTCGCATTTTCAAGGCGTGCAACGCCGAGATTATAACTTGAACGCCTCTGCGCCATCACTTCAATGTGTACTCGCTGATCGCCCCCTCTGCACTGACCTTACATTCGAGGTACACCATGTCAAGAATATATTGGCAAGTCTAGCTTACAACAAGTCGGCAGGGCCCGATAGCATCCATCCACGAATGATCAGACTGCTAGCGCTTATATTAGCTGTGCCGATCACAGAACTTTTCACATCATCCCTCAGTCAGGGTACCCTTCCTTTGGACTGGAGAACAGCCGTTGTAGTGCCTATCCATAAGGGAGGAGCTTCCTCGGCGGTCAAAAATTACCGCCCGGTTAGCCTCACTACTGTACTATGTAAGGTTATGGGAAGATTGATCCGCGATAAAATATGTGGATATCTAACTAAACACTCTCTTTTGAATGGCGCACAATACGGCTTCCTAAAAGGTAGGTCATGTCTGACAAATTTTTTAAGCTCTCAAAACGAGGTTACTAATAGGATGGATGATGGTATAGCTGTAGAAGTCTTCTACCTCGACTTTAGTAAGGCCTTTGATTCAGTCAACCATAGGCTCTTGCTTCTCAAACTCTCAGCCATAGGAGTATCAGGGAACCTTCTGGGCTGGAGTTGAGCATTCCTTAGCGACCGTTCCTTTACTGTCAGGGTGGATGATACTTACTCCGCAAAAGCGCATGTAACGAGTGGGGTTCCCCAGGGCTCAGTCTTGGGGCCGCTGCTGTTCCTCATCTTAATTGATGATCTAGCCAACCAACTGTGCCCACCCTGTGATATGTTTGCTGACGAGGTTACAATTGTCGGTAGGTCGGATAACTCCGATCTGATACGTGACGTGGAAGCTGTAACAGCATGGGCGGGTAAGTGGGAACTTCCCCTTAACCTAGATAAGAGTCACTTGCTCTCTACACTGGCAGGCAACATGATTGTGTCTACGCCCCCAGCTCACACGGAGTTCCGTAGGGTAAAGTCTACTGAGGACCTAGGAATCGTAATCTCCGCAAACTTCAAGTGGGCTGACCAATGTGCTGCTCCAGCTCAAAGGGCCAGGAGGGAACTCTGTCGACTACGTTCAACCCTCACTTGCAGAAAAGCTGAGGTGCTATTGCCCCTCTACAAGGCAATAGTAAGGCCACATTTAGAATACTGTATCCAGGCTTGGAAGCCGTATTACCAGAAGGATATCGTGCAACTAGAAAAGGTACAGAAGCTGGCCACTCGCATGATCGAGGGGTTAGCATACACCAATTATGAAAATCGTCTATTAACACTAGGACTTTTCTCATTTGGAGGAGGCAACTTAAGAAGGATCTTATAGCGACCTTCAAGGTTGTCGAAGGATTAAGTTTTCTCGAATTCGATGACTTCTTTCCGTTCTTTTCTTTTTCTTGGTACACGAGGGCACAGTCTTAAGCTAACTAAACAGCGCGCCAGGCTCAAATCCAGAACGCACTTTTTTAGCATCCGTATAGTGAACGCGTGGAACTCACTTCCCGCAGAACTAATCATAGCAACTTCAGTAATTGCGTTCAAACATGGGCTGGACGAACTGTGGCAGGTGCTCTTCCCGGAGCATTACCCTTAAGACTGGATTAAAAAATTCGAAAAAAAATTTGAAACAAAAAAGAGTTTCGTTTTCGTTTTTTCGTACTTGTGGAAATAAACTGCTGTCCATCGTCTTTTCATTCAATTGGACATGCAACATGCATAACTCTCTCACCTTTCGGTGATGAGACCTCTTCCATCTTACATTCACAGTTTCACACGCCAGTGTTACTTACGAATCAATCCTGGTAGTGGCAGATGTTTTCAAGCACACCTCCGAAGTATACCGTCGGGGCCAGCTGACTTCGTTTTATCCAGCTGTGACAGAACTGTGGTGACCATTTCCCGATTAACCTCCGCCGAGCTAAAAGGGGTGCTCTGCACTCGTGAGTTTCTAAACAGTTATCTGAATCGTACCGATAAACACGACAGAAGAATGAATGCAACGCATCGGCTATTTCCGGTGCAGTCAAACCCGTAATGCAATCATCCAGCACTAACTTACCTTTTTCTTCTCTTAATGATCGCTTGGACTGAACTTAGACATAAAAAGCTTTTAAGTTAATGTTTGCTTTTTTGGCAGTTCGGGATTCGAAGTAGCTTTTAGCTTTTGTTTGCAGCGCAACAGCTGAATTTCTGGTCTGCATGTACTGCAGTCTAGATCTGTGAGTTCCACAGAATTTGTAAGCCCTCCAGCTACGGTCACGACATCTAACAGCCTTGCAAATAGACGCGCTCCACCGGGGGGTTTCCTCACTTTCTCACTGGTTGTAGAGGAGCAAAACTATTCTGTAGTTGTAAAAGGTGTCCGTTTGTAATATTCCACCTGATTTCTACACTAGATTTTAATTCTTCTGGCTTCGAACTCAGATTCATTGCTTGAGTTTCTAGTTGGACGATGTCGATTCGACCAAAGATGCGGGATATCTTTACTTGGTGACTAGGACTGCAAGTTTAACTCAAGGTTGCGCAGGGCTGAAGGTGGATATAAGCCAATCACGCGCACAGATTTCCTTCGACGTATGCTGTTGAGCTCTCGGCTTTTTGATATTGAGTAGACAGATCACACGTTTTGCACGTTCTTCTTTCCGGATTTCTGGAAAGTAAGGACGGAGTTCATTTTCATGGCGTGGTGAGAGGTCATCGATTTAGGAAACAATTCAATAATATGCGTGAACAATGTATGACTTATGAAATCACTATGCTAATCGAGGTAAAGTGTAGCATAATCATAAACTGCATGTGGGCTGAGATGCTGTCACTTTTCCCAGGCCTAGACAAATATGTGAAGGAAAATTGAACAATATGTTTTTATCAGTTTTATTATTAGACAATTTGCGGAAATATGGTAGGCCATTCATGGTATAATCTACTATTGAAGCTTAGAATGTTGGGGAAGTTTACTAGTCTGGATCCAGGCAAGTGGCACATAATCAAAGACTGTACGTTGTTGTCATGGTCTCAACAGGTATAAATAGAAGTGTATAAAGACCATGGCTCGTGGCGTTTCTCAAAGTAATCAAGCACAATGTTACTTGAGCAGTACAGAAGCAAAGCACGATTTCACGAAGGGCGTTGAAGAAAACCGATCTAATGTGGCCTTGAATTCATGACCATGATCTTAAGAAAGCTAAACATCGAACTTCATGTTTGTAATGTTTCAATGGTCGATATTGTATTTACTCTATTTCTATTTGGTAAATGACAATTGTTTTAACATTGTGACCCTGTAAAAATATATACATTTGAGTCCACCCAGCACAGATCCTTCTCTCTCGCTGTGGCTGAGCTGATTAAATAAATAAAATAAATAAATAAATAAATGAATAAATGAATAAATGTTTTATTCTTGGATTTCCAAGGCATGCTAAGCATGATCAATATGTGTGAGAACCGGTTCGTAGCGGTCTGGCCTGACTGCTTTGAATGTGTGAACTGTGAGAATCATTAACGCTCAGCGTAGGGTGACGGTTTAAATATTAAATCAATAGTAATCAATTATTCTGTAATCTAAATTTTCTTGTTGTTAGCCTCACATTAATTGCAATACACTCTTTGTCTACGCACGGTTTTTGTTACACGATTTTAAGCACGATAATCGCCACATGGACGCCAGACGTCCGGTTTGTTCTTTTCGACTATGTGAAGAGCAGTGGCCCAAGGTGAATTCGATGGACGGATTATTCCGAGTTCCATCATATGCTCGAATTCTCGTTTGGCAGCTTCAAGTTTGTTAGGCGCCAGTCTGCGTGGTCTACTGAAAACCGGGGGTCTACGGGTTGAAATATGGTGTTTGATGTCATGCTTCACAGGGGTGTCGTGTGTACAGGGTTTAAAGATGTCCGAAAATTCCCTGATGAGCGAAACGTTATTCGGAGCAGTATCTGGAATCAGGACTCGAATAGTTTCTATTGGAGAATTGCACAAATGGCCGATGACGTTAATCTTTGTGACATTGTCAATGAGTTTTCGTGTACTCATGTTGACTGAAAGATTAAAGTGTGAGAGAAAATCGGCTCTCAGGATAGGGGTATTTACATCAGCAACAGTGAAAATCCATCGAAAGTTTCGTAGGAGACCGAGGTCGATGGAGAGTGGATGTTGGTCGTATGTGGTTATTCGAGTACTGTTCGCTGCTTGTAGAGTCAATGAAGAGTGGTTTTTGCGTTCTGAGTTTGTGGGTGGGATAACGCTCCGTTCGGCTCCCGTGTCGATCAGAAAACGCATTTTTGTTGAACCATCAGTGACGTAGAATAAGCGGCTGGTGGTATTGCCAGACAGAGCTGCCGCTTCTACTGTCCGGCTTCGCGGTTTCCCTGATTGTGGTGTTGTGATTTGAAGCTGCATGGGGACGTGCAATGCAAGGCTTTCGCTCCGAAACGGCGATGATAGTAGCATAGCTCAGATGTTCGTGTTTGACTGTGTGGTTTAGTGTTCGAAATGTGAGACATGTGTGACATACAAGACTTTGCACTATCTCTTCACGGAAAATCGGTGTTCTCAAAGTTGGATTTAGTGCGGGCATATCATCAAATTCCCGTAGCTGACGAAGATATTCCCAAAACTGCCATCACCACTCCATTTGGTCTGCTCGAATTTCTTAGAATGCCATTCGGTCTACGCAATGCTGCACAGACCTTCCAGAAATTCATGGACCAAGTTTTCCTCGGTTTATCTTTCGTCTACGTGTACATTGATGATGTCCTAGTCGCAAGTACAAATCCCGCTGAACACCTTGAATACCTTCGTGAAGTATTCCAACGTCTATCCCACTACGGCATTGTGATTAATCCCGATAAATGTCTGTTTGATGTGAGTTCTATCGAAATTCTTGGACACCGAATTGATAGTTCCGGTATAAAACTGTTACCTCAAAAACTATCAGCTTTCCAAGATTATCCATGTCCCAGCTCCATCCGTCAAGTCAGACGTTTCTTGGGTTTGGTCAACTATTATAGACGCTTTATTCCACAATGTGCTATGATTTCACAACCATTGATTGACTTGTTACGTGGAAAGAAACGTGAATTTGAAATGAATGACGAAGTCATCAAATCATTCGAACAACTCAAATCTGCACTACACAAAGTCACTTTACTGACTCATTTATCAACGAACCCCAATGCTCGGTTGTCTCTCGCTACAGACGCATCACAAGTAGCAGTCGGCGCAGTCCTTCAACAACAAAAAGACAATATCACCAAGCCACTCGCTTTCTTTTCTCGTCGCCTTCAACCAGCTCATACTCGATATACTACGTTCGGCTGTGTGTTACTGGCTACCTATTATGCGATACGACATTTTAGACATTTGCTTGAAGGCCGTGATTTCACAGTATGGACCGATCAAAAGCCCTTAACGTTTGCTGTTTCCGCACCATCGGATCGATATTCGCCTCGAGAAATACGTCACTTGGATTATATTTCGCAATTCACGAGTGACATTCGATATCTTTCCGGCTCGTCAAACACAGTTGCGGATACATTCTCTCGGATTCAGTTAAGTCCTATTGACCTGCCTGGAATCGACTTTGAGCAATTAGCACGTTCGCAGCAAGACGACCCTGTAATAAATTGGTATATTACTTCACAATCAGGTAAAATCCGCCGTATTCCGATACCTAATTCCAATTATTATCTTGTTTGTGACATGTCTACTGGTAAAGCCCGTCCAATTGTTCCATCAGATTTGAGACGTACCGTATTCGAGCATTTGCATGGTTTATCATATCTCGGAGTAAAAGCTACTCGGAGGCTGATTAGCTCTCGTTATCTTTGATCCGAAATGCATAAAAACATTCAACTTTGGACCAAGAGCTGCCTCCGATGTCAACAAAGCAAATTTCAACGTCACACCATCAGTTCCCCTGGTGTATTTCCACCGGTTACGGAGCGCTTCCTGCACGTTCACTTGGATCTCGTTGGTTTATTAGCGGTCTCTAACGGTTGCTCCTATATATTGACCTGCGTCGACCGTTTTACCCGTTGGCCATTGGCTGTAGCCATTCATGATATCAGTGCAGAAACGGTTGCGAAATCTTTCGTTCAACATTGGATCACCAACTTTTGTGTACCGAACACTATTACCACTGACAGTTTCCCAATTTCAGTCAACGCTTTTTCGGGAATGGAATAGAACACTCGGTACAAAGCACATGCAGACTACAGCCTACCATCTTTCTTCAAATGGCTTAGTCCAAATATTTCACCGACAACTCAAAGCCGCAATCATGAGTCACGGGAATTCAGAACGTTGGTCCGAGTCATTGCCATTGGTGCTTCTTGGTATCCGTACAACCGTTAAAGAAGACCTGGGTTGCTCAATTGCTGAGATGCTGTACGGGAGTACACTGAACCTACCTGGCGAATTTCTGACATTTTCTGATGCACCAAATGATCTTACAGCTTCACAATATGTCAGTCGCCTTCGCAACTTCATGAAATCATTACGAGCTATCCCAACTCGCCAACACGCTCAACAGTTCTACATCCCAGCTGACTTGTCTACCTGAGACTTTGTGTTTGTGCGCGCCGATCATGTACGTCGACCACTTCAACAACCGTATATTAGTCCGTTCAAGGTGCTTAGCAGGCATCATAAGTATTTCATAATTGACCGGAATGGATCAAGAGAATCCATCAGTATCGATCGTCTGAAAGTCGCTTACGTAGAACCAACATCGAAAGCGAAAGAAAATATCCGAAACATTACTCCACAGACATCTACTACTGAACAACACGTCCCCTTATCTCATTCGCCAGAAACCAACCTTACCCCTGATAAACCCCCATTCCGTTCCTGTCTCAAACCACCCGACAGACAAACACACTCAATCCACAAGGTACATTTCCCCCAAAAGTTTGACGATTTTATAACCTGTTGTTTTTTTCGAGCGTCTTTTTCTTGTTCGACGCTCTAGGAGGGGAATCTGTGGTGAAGTTTCAAATATTTAATCAATAGTAATCAATAATTCCGTAATTCAAATTTTCTTGTTGTTAAACTTACATTAATTACAATACACTTTTTTCTACACACGGTTTTCGTTCTTCTGTGGTTGTCTGGGAGTCCAAATTGTATGTGGATATAACTGTAACACACGCAGCCTCAGAATCCACTCCCCACTATCCACTACAAGCGAAACAAATCGAGTTTATCTAAACAACAACTTTATTCGTTACTCGGAATTCTGTTCTTTCTGGAACTTTATTATCAGTATCAGTATCACTGGGCGATAATCGACCAAGTCGAAAGGAGTGCCCAGATTCTATCGGAGGTGTGTGTGAGAACACTCGCCACTACCAGGATTGATTCGTAGTAAGCACAGGCATGGGTACATGTGAATCGAAGATGGTAGTGGTCTCATCACCGTAAGGTGTGAGAGTTAAAGCATGTTGCGTGTCCAATCTAATGAAAAGACAATGGGCAGCAGTTTATTTCAACCATAACAAAAAATGAAAAAGAAACGCTTTTTGTGTTTTAAAAAGATTTTCCGATCATTTTTGTGTTTTTTGACAATAAATGTAATTGGTTTCAGTCTTAAGGGTAATGTTCCGGAAAGAGAACCTGCCAACGTTTGTCCAGTCAATGTTTGAACACATTTAATGAAGTTGCCGTTAGTTGATCTGCGGGAATTGAATTCTACGTGTTCACTACACGGATGCTATAGAGATGCGTTCTGGATTCCAGTCTGGTGTGATGTTAATTTAGATTAAGACTATGCACTCTTGTACCAATTAAAATAGAAAACCAAAAGAGGTCATTTATTTTGAGACAACTTAATCATTTGACAACCTAACACGTCTCTAAAACATCTTCCCTAAGTTGCATCCTTCAAAGCGAATAAGTCCAAATGCTAACCGCTCGATCATGCGAGTGGCCAGCTTACGTACCTTTTCTGACTGCGCCATATCCTTATGGTAATATGGCTTTCAAGCCTAGATACAGTATTCTAAATGTGGCCTTACTATTGCCTTGTAGAGGGACAACAAAACCTCACCTTTTATGCCAGCGAGGTCAGAACGAAATCAACCTCAATTCAATGTAATTCAATGTAATGGTCTAATAGCACATAACTTTACAAAAACTACAGAATAATATGCGAATTACGAATAACATATGTAGTTAAAATAGGATTAGTTTGCTTACCGATCAGTTCAGGAATCACGTAAAAATCCGTAGTGCAGAAATTGTTTTCAACCGTTTGGATGGGGTAAAGATGTATAGTGTACTTCAATGCACCGGGTAAAAGCTTTCGTGGCTGATTATTTTCTGTTCTCTAAGTCCTTGACATCACAGAGAAAGAGTAACTGACCTTTTCTATCACAATGTTTTCACTCAGCTCACATTGGCGCTTGGTGAGTTATTCTGAATCTTCTATTTTATTCATTTAGAAAATAGTGTAGCCATTGTTGTTATTATTCTTACAGCCACAATTTGGTTAGCCGGACTCCGCTACAATACCTTATTTCGAAGGTTTATTTGTTTATGGTGTTTTCATCGTTGTATATTTGATTACACCAATCCTACATATTTTGTCAGTTGTTTTGTTATAATCATACATGTAAATATGTACACAATTTCAAAATATTATTCACGCTGCTCACGTGTTCTGTTTTGGGACAAGTCTATCGTCTGATTGTTTTGGATCCGTATGCCGTGTTACGTTGAGAAGTGTGTTCCTATTTTTTTGGGTACAATAATCAGAAGGCGTACGCAGTTAGTGGTGGAATCTCCACTGGATTAACCGCTACAGTTTCATCCATTCATTATTAACCAAATCTTTTCTACATTGCTTTTATTACTAATCAGCCATGTGCTTGTGATGCTCAAATGTATAAGGTAATTACGATGCTTTAAGTTTAGATGTAACAGCTAATTTGCTTTTTTCCAGAAAGCATAACTCTAAATTTCATGAAAGATTCTCAAATCACTGGATCCTACTTCTCATCATCTCGCCGTTCAAATAATGATCACGACATTTGTTGGTAAAACAAGCGGTAATGTGAAGCCTTGTGCTTACGTACCCCCGAGAAAACCACTGGGATACTCGCAAGTAACTCACTAAAGACGAAAACTGCAGTTGGCGATTCTTCTCAAAGTCATCTAACGTTTGTTTAGGACCCGTCCACTTCTTTTTGATTCCTCCTTCTGAGAACGACAGAGCTCGTGCAACTTTATTTCTATGCAGACTGAAAATGGATCAGTCATCCATAAATACGGACGCAAACCACTGACACACGCCTTGTGCATTCAACATTTTTTCTCTTCGATTTTTATGATTGATGTTGTCCAACACAGCGTAATGTGAGCTTATTTTGAAATTCTTTGTCCTAAGGGTCAAACTTAAATACAGAAAATTGTTAGACAGCATTACAGCCGTTTTTGTCTTATTTAAAACGTCAACTCTCCGCTGAATTAGTATACATTTAAGTGCTTCAATTGGCATTCGTTCCTGTTTGGATATTATTCATAATAATTTATTCTTGGTGAATCAAGCCATTAAATACACGATGAAGATTTCAAAATGTTTACAGCATAATAAAAAATTGAATGAATAGCAAGACATTCAAATTCAAAAAATGTTATTTGCCTCAAAATTTGGAAATGGTAGCAAACATTTGCGGTAAAATTTTCTAAAATATTCAATAATAATGAGAATTCATTTGAATGGAGTATCTGAACTAGAGAATAAGAAGAGTACATCCGGATGAGAATAACTAATGTACGCAGAAATGCAGCGAAATGTATAAACAGCATAAATATATTCAATGCAATGTTTTCAATCCAACAGTGAGTAATGCGATTAGGAAGATATTTGAAAGTCATACAATTCTGAGAAAGTGAAATAAAAGTGCACGAATGGCGTTAGATATATTTTGCCTGACCATATGCAAACTGATTGGATATCACATTCATACATTTTTAATCATAAAAATTAATTATTTTATGTATCGAAATTTTGTGTTTTATTAAATTATTTTGCTCACGATAAAACTTGGACTGGTAAATCATGGAAACAAGGTATAAACTAAAAGAATGCTTTTATTCGCCTAAAAATGAACATAAATATAGGTAAATGTGTTACATGTCCCGAATATTGAAGCATAGCTAAGAATTCTAACTGTAACTATTATCCTAAATTTGAATAGGTTGAGGAATCATAGTTGAAGTAGTCTATAGCATCTGATATCTGTATAATCGCAAAAGCTAACACAAGTTTAATATCATTTGCAAAGATACAAAGCTTTGAGTTTTCACCACGTTTTGTACATCATTAATATATATATATATATATATTATATATATATATTATATATATATATATATATATAATGATGGGAGCTAGTACGCTACGCTGAATGACTCCTCATTGTATATATTTAATTTCAGAGGATACACAGTTAACGGAAACTAAGGAGCTACGATCAAAACGATATGAACGTTACCAATAAAAGTGTGTTCCAAAAATACCAAGCAATAATGATGTTACGAGAACAAGAGAATGAGAAATCCAATCAAATTCCTCGTAAATGATTGAGAAAAATTCAGTACAGATAATTCTGAATATAATAAATCGGTACATAGTCTAACTATTGCTGCTGATATGTAATGCAGGACTTTGGGTTCAAATGGTATGCCGCAAGGGAGAAAAATTGTTTGTCTCAAGTGATCTATCAATGCGTTATTCAGCAATTTTTCGAATAGTCTAGAATGAAAAGGTGTGATTAATTGAGCGATAATTATGATGACGAGAAAATCCCTTGCTTTAAGACGAAGTATAATGACAAAATCCCTATCAAATTTCCTCAATCTTCCGAACAAGTAACTGTCAAACGCGATGTGATTTACCTAAATGATACTATAGTTATACCCGTTTCTGCACTCCCTCTAGCAACTGTCAAAATAAATGCAGAAAAATACGAATTCAAACACATGCCTCAACTCGGTATATCTCACCCTTCCAATAGCTACTGGTCATCTTGTTCCCATGAAATCCGCAAGCGTTTGAAGACCTTGCTGTAATTATCATGCTTTGAACGCTTAATCTACCCCATCACACTAATGTACAATGTTTCCGCAAGCCGGTGTGTTAAAACCATTTTTCCAAAAATCGAACTTATGCGTGCATAGCATCAGATCCCTAGTACCGAGTGCGACATCAAGAAGACTGGAATTATAACTGAATTTGATCTCTTCGAAAGCAAATGTTTTTATCATGTGACCTTGAAAATATATAAATTTGAGTACCCTAGCACGGATGCTTCTTTCGCGCTGATTGTGTGAGAACAAGTTCAAACCGAACCATTAATTACTCGAACTTCTGTTCTTTTTGGAACTTATCACAATGGATCTAATCAATTGTATTTGTGGGTTATTGTTTGGTCGCTAAATCCTCGACATTGCTGAGAAAAAGTAACTGACATTTTCTATCGCAATCTTTATACTCGACTCACATTTGTGTTCGATGAGATATTTTAAATCATCTATTTTTTCATTTTTAACAACATAGTAGTCATCATTATTACTATTCTTTCTGCTACACTTGATGGAGAAGATGTTGGTATTATTAATAATTACCACAATCGCCGAAAAATTGCGTATTCTGTAAATGTCGATCATGTCGCTCAATAAACATTATTGGTAAAGTAATAAAAGTATTTAATCACCTTTTGCTCGACGTTTATTGATTAGACCCTTTTATGTTCGCCGATCTCAGTAACGTGAGTCAAAGGATTTCAAGTATAACTTGAATAACAATAACAATATTAAATTTACAAGGTTTCGTAATAAAGTAAGGAATAAGTTCTACTTAACGATGTATGTTAAACTGTAGAATCTTCTCCGAAAATATATAATGACTCAGTTCCCCTTTACATGAATTCAAATCACTTCTGCCTTCATTTCTTACCATAGAAAAACACTGGATCTTCGTAATCTACATATTCCACCTGATGATCTATATTATAATGGCATACCTGGGTATTGATATTAAATTAATGTTTACAACTTTCTTGTGAACACTCACTCGCTTTCGAGTATTTGCTTTTCTACATAACTTCTCCACTAGCACCCAAATAAAACTGCTCAACAGGAGACCTCATACTTAGTGGAATTAATGTCTCTCGACAACCGAATAAGAAAACAGTTCATATTAAGAACTGGATAATCTATTTCAAACAATCAATACAAAAAGTATCGGAAAATCCACAACACAAAACATAACGCAAATTCGATGGAAATAATCCGTTAAAGTTCAGTGTTTTCCGAAACATTCATTGATTTTTCTTTCTCGCGATGTATTTCTTTTGTATAATAACAGATGTTTTTCTAATCATCTTGAAGCATTTTGTGATTAATTTTTGCGTTTATTTATATTGAACGTAGAATTCCGTTGCTGAAGTGACCATGAAAATATATTCGCGATTTTACATATTAAAATTTGATTATACAAGTGCATGGGCAATTATTGATCATGAATGTATATTTATTTATTCATTTATTTATTTATTAGCATGCAATGGATATCCAAGAACAAAATCAATCATTTATTTATGTAAAACGAATGAGGCAATTGTCAATGTATCAGGAAAATTGCAATTTGAAGTCGATTTGTTTTACCGCTAGTCGAATATGAAGCTGTTGTCACTCACCTTTTACTAGGGTTTACCTGGCAATGTTGTAGAGGTGCTAAGTCGAAAATCAGATATCGTGATTTCTCAGCCGCACATTTGGAACTCTGAAACCACCACGTTTATAAGACCCGTAACAGTCTGCACCCAACAAGTAATCTTAGTAGAATAAGATGGACAAACTGTATTCAAATATTTCGACATTCTAGCTTTATTCTAGTTCTAGAAAACACAACAAATCATGTTTGAGTTACACAAGAAAAATATTCGCGGCAAATATACACATATCATCAACGAGATAAACTAGACTGTAATTGCTCAGTAATCATTTCCCTTCGGTAAAGTTAAGCAAATAGTTAAATAAACTCTGATAGGATGACGTTCTTCGAAGCATTTGTTGTTCGACTTTTGGTCGATGTCGACCATAAATGTACATCAGAATCGCATGATTTTTTCGAATAGCACAGCTTCAAAATGACTAAACCGCCCGATTCGGGAGGATCATTCTCGACCCCATAGGCAGTACTCGGTCGATCGGCATCAGTTTCACGTCCGCGGCGTGAACTGCATTCAGCTGTTAAGCGCTGTTTCCGATCCATCCCTGCTGACGATGCTTTACATGACGCCACCAATACGAGCGGTCAAGAGCAAGTCCATCTCAACTAGCGGATCTCTGCAAGGAGCTCTTATATCTATTTTGCAAACGTTTTTTGTTCAGCAAGTGTGGTCTGCATAATGATTCACTTCCTGATTTCAAATCACTATAGAATAGCTTTTCCGGAATACTATTTTTTTCTGTAAACGTGACCAAGCCACCACGGGTGGCGATGTCTCAGTGCGGAAAACATGCTCTGCAAATCATCTTTTGAAAGTAATTCTGCGTTAGTCACTTTGTCCATACACGATATTTTCAAATTACGACGGATGCTTCCTAGATGGATATCATTCAACATCCGTTCGTGTCTTGCGTGTGTGGTCCAGATTTCAAGAAGGTAGTATAATAATAATGATAATAATAATATTAGTCTTAATGATAATACGAATATGAATAAGAATAATATTGAACAGTGAGATACATTTCTAACTATGTTTATCACCGAAATTCGGCTTTAAGCCTCAATGAACCTAGTCTCACTGTCTTCACCTAAAGGCAAAAAGTCAAAAGCCTTTTCAGTTATCGTGTTTGCTATTTTTACAAAGCTATGGCAGATCAGTTGACAGAAGAACAAATAGCTGAATTCAAGGAAGCATTTTCCTTATTCGATGGGGACGGTGATGGCACAATTACCACCAAGGAACTTGGTACCGTCATGCGATTACTTGGACAGAACCCCACTGAAGCGGAGTTACAAGATATGATCAACGAAGTCGACGCAGATGGTAATGGAAAGATTGATTTCCCCGAATTCCTCACCATGATGGCAAGTAAGATGAAAGACACGGACAGCGAAGAAGAGATTCGCGAGGCCTTCCGAGTATTCGACAAAGACAGCAATGGTTTCATTTCAGCCGCTGAATTACGGCATGTCATGACCAACCTGGGCGAGAAATTGACCGATGAAGAAGTTGACGAAATGATCAGGGAAGCAGACATTGATGGAGATGGCCAGGTCAATTATGAGTAATTTGTCAAAATGATGACGGCCAAGCGAAACAGTTCGAGCAGTTCGAGCTCTGCCGACTCCGTCACTTGTGTTTTTCGTCAACTCCTCCGGCGTTTCGTGAGACTTTCCACTTGTGTATTATTACTATGCGTGTTTTCGTCAGTTCCCTTGAAACATTGCTGCTGCATTGCATGTTTTCGTTGTGTTCTTATTCTTTTACACCACGTTCTCTTCCAACGTTGACTGTGCTTCTCCTCCCGTTTATCTGAAGAGCTCTTTCATTTTATGAACAACTGTGCTTCACTTCACTTCACTGCGTTCAATGATAACGATGAAATTTGGCCCATCGTGCCTTTGGACCATATATTTTTTCATCTCTTAGCAAACGCACTCGGATCGGCGGCTGTTTCGAAGGACTTGCTGTTCGCGCACCTTCCTTATTTTTGCATCCCCAGGTTTTGCGTGCGTGTGTGTATCTTGTGCCCTCCTATTATCACACACCCATATTGATCAATTTGAAAAATACATACTTCCTTTGTAAATAATAATATTGATAATAAATAATAATAATAATAATAATAATAATAATAATAATAATAATAATAATAATAATAATAATAATAATAATAATAAACACGTGTATACTTGAATGCCACTGTTGCACAGGGTTCGTACAACGAACCCAGATGTTCAAACACAGAATCACATTGTGATTCCTGGTCAAGCACTCAAGGCGCTTATGCATGACCAAAGCGATGTGTTGCTAACATCCCCCGAAATTACACTCCACTACCGGTTTCTGGTTGTTGGCCGTCATCAGGTGGATACAGTAAGATTAGGTTCAGTGAGCCTTGAAACAGTGGATAAATGGTAAACAAGTGTATACTTGAATGCCACTGTTGCGTAGGGTTCTTACAACGAACCACGATGTTCAAACACAGAATCACATAGTGATTCGTGGCCAGAAACCGGTAGTGGAGCGTAATTTCGGGGAATGTGAGCAAGATATCACTTTGGTCATTCATAAGCGCCTTGAGTGCTTGACCACGAATCACTATGGAATTCTGTGTTTGAACATCGTGGTTCGTTGTACGAACCCTATGTAACAGTGGCATTCAAGTATACACTTGTTTACCATTTATTCTCGGTTTCAACGCTCACTGAACCTCATCGCACTGTCTCCACCTGATGACGGCCAACAGCCAGAAACCGGTAGTGGAGTGTAATTTACTTTACTTTACTTTGTGCGACTATCTCCTTTTGGTGTATGAGTCGGCTTCAATGAAGATTCTTGGGAATTTGGGTACAAAGTGTCGTCCCCAGCACCACTCGGCGTTTGTTCGAGTCAGCTTCTCTAGCCTTTGCACGACCAAGTGCAACTTGCAAGGCAGCAGGTAGTTGCCAGTAAGAGGTGATGTGACTAAAAGACTCTGTTCCAGATCTTTCCTCAGGGATTTCTCCCGAAGCCTTTCCCGCGATCGGGTATCCCGCAAGACATCGGAAGTATAAAATCAGGGTTTTCCTTCCTTTAGATGAAATGCCCTCTCAGGCTAACGAGCTCCATCTACCCGAAGCAAACTGGTTTTTAGGCGTCAGTCACTCGCCCTCGCCCATCAGTTCCGTCAGGCTTGGGAAGCCACTGGTGCAGGCTAGCAGCTGGACTTGGTTTTCTGAAGCTATTTGAGACGCGTGCCATATGAGAACATTATATAAACAGTGGGAGCCTATCCCCACTGCCACCCTCGGCTATGACAACTTTTGGGACTGGAGTGTAATTCCGGGGGGGTGAACAACACCGCACAATAATAATAATAATAATAATAATAATAATAATAATAATAATAATAATAATAATAATAATAATAATAATAATAATAATAATAATAATAATAATAATAATAATAATAATAATAATAATAATAATAATAATAATAATCATAATAATAATAATAATAATAATAATAATAATAATAATAATAATAATAATAATAATAATAATAATAATAATAATAATAATAATAATAATAATAATAATAATAATAATAATAATAATAATAATAATTAATAATAATAATAATAATAATAATAATAATAATAATAATAATAATAATAATAATAATAATAATAATAATAATAATAATAATAATAATAATAATAATAATAATAATAATAATAATAATAATAATAATAATAAATTCTTGGTAAACTAAGGCATGCAAAACTTAATCAGATTAAATCTGAGTGATAAAAGTTCTCGGGCCACTTTCATTAGTGATAGGTATCATACGATAAGCTATAGTGGAACAAAAACAAGTCTACACTACACCGAATACATTGAAAACGGAATGAACATACTAAAAGACCCACAGAGCATATGTCCAAGGAAAGATCCAGTGAAGTCCAGCGATAACGAGATAATCCACACGGAAAGTCCAAAAGATGCTATCAATAGTGCAAAATACGCTTAAATGTTGGAGGATCAGTGATTCACTATTCTAGCACGAAGTAATGCACGCAATCTTTGAAAAAACGGAAGAAGACAAAGTCCTAGAGTTCAAAATTATATTACCCGCCAAAACGTTTATTGTTTAGGCAATAATTCGAATAAAGTATACAAGCTAAAAAACAAATAAAAATACTAGGAAAAAAGGTGTATCTACAAAATACGAAGATACAAGGTGAAAGTAGCGCACTACGACATGCACAGGCGGAAACGTGACTGGATAACAATGTGCAACCATCTCGCCTACAATCGACCCGCGTGTGCGTGTGTGAATCAAAATCTCAATGAATCCGGCTAACTCACCTATTTAGAAGTCATACAAAAAAGAAATAAAAAGCATTGCCAAGTTATCAATATCGCTACTTGTTAGTGATTTATATAAAGCGCGTGTTTTGATCAGCATTGCTTGACTTCAATATGTTTTAATCAAAATCTTTACACTGCGTTGACTACATTCGCATCCCCGTGTTTTTACTTAAATTCTAGAATTTTAAGTCTTATAGCAGAATCTTCGTGAGTTTATCTGGATAAACACATCTTTTCAATGAAAGCTTTTCCCCATTTCGATGGGATACACCCAAAAGCTTTAATTGCCGCAGCGCCCATAATCTCAGACTACCTAGCAGCCTTATTCCAGCGTTCTTTGGACTACACAGAAATACCGCAACAATGGAAAAACGGACTTATCACCCCTATATTTAAATTCGGTGATCGTACAATGCCGAGCAATTACCGCCCAATTACCCTTCTTCCCATTATTTCCAAGATTATGGAGAGTATCCTGGCCGACGCAATAATGAATCACCTGGAAATAAACAACCTTCTCACATCGGAACAACACGGGTTCCGCAGCCATCGTTCATGCACCACAAACCTCATACTTGCGCGCGATGACTGGACCAAAGCAGTTGATTCCGGCTTAGGGGTAGATGTTGTTTACCTCGACTTTTCCAAAGCCTTTGACCGTGTTGACCATAGTATCCTCTTGCACAAGCTCCAGTTTTATAAAATTGGTGGTCCCCTTCTGGCATGGATAGAAAAATTCCTGCAAAATCGAACTCTTCGTGTGCGTGTCAGGCAATCCCATTCGGAGAGCTTCACAGCGACCTGTGGTGTCCCACAGGGATCCGTACTAGGCCCACGATTGTTTCTCTTTTTCATCAATGATACCGGGTTAACAATAAAGTCACCATTTCTTATGTTCGCGGATGACATCAAGCTTTGGCGACATCAGATGACCACGACAAATTGCAGGCCGATCTAGATGTGCTACACAAGTGGTCATCTGAAAATCGCCTGAATTTTAATACATCTAAGTGCCATACTCTTTCACTGAGAATTAAATCACCAGTTCCGTACACCCTTGGAGGGGAGCAACTACAAAATGTCGAGAGCGAAACGGACCTTGGAATCATTATGCAGCGGGACCTAGGCTGCTCTCGTCATTGCTGCAAGGCTGCTGGATCGGCAAACCGAAATCTAGGATTTCTTAGACGAGCCTTCGGACATTTTCACGCACAGATCCTGCCACGTTTGTTGACAGCCTATGTTCGTCCATCGCTGGAATACTCTGTCTGCGCATGGAGTCCATGGCTAAAGAAGGATATACAGCAACTGGAGCAACCTCAACGCAGAGCTACCAAGTTTATTCGAGGTTTGTCCAGTACAGCATATGAGGAACGTCTGAGAAGATGTAATCTCTTTTCCCTGAAATACCGTCGTCTGCGGGGAGATCTGATTTTCACATTCCGTGCACTTACTGAAATCAATCATCCATGCAGGAATATGTTTATCTTGTCTCCTCTTGTCAATCACCGTGGACATAATCTCAAGCTCTCACACCAAATCAGCCGGTTAAATTGCCGCAGTAATTTTTTAACGCTTCGAATTACGCGAGTATGGAACGCACTGCCGGCAACCGTTGTAAACTCCCAATCAGTCTCAACCTTTAAACAACGCTTGGACACACATATGAAAGGGTATGTTTATTCTGCGTGACATTTTTTCTTCTGTATTCACACCGATTATAATGCGTTCCAAGTTTCCCACTCTTTCAGACTCACTATTTCCCGTGTCTGGAGTCGATCTCCTACCCGTACAAATGCCACAAGAATCCCGGAAAGGTCTAACACAACCCCGAAGCCTCCCTATTCTCAAGCTACCGCCTAGCGAACTCGGGAAGACGCAACTCCAAAGCGAGTGTGGCCCGCTATAAGGCCTCCCCGCACCCATACTGATTATACTGACCAATTTATTCCCTCGAACCCCACTCTGACGTTTTTTTTCTTTATCCTATTTTTTCGATCCACTGTAAACACATCCTGTGGTTATTTGAAGCTATGTGCTTATTTTACCATAAATATACTATTGAACTATTGAACTATTTCGAAATCATTAATTCTTCGTCGTTGAATAGAAACTCTCACTCATCGCAAATGAGATGCGATCATTTCCATTAGCTCACTGCTGATCGTAATAAACCGAATCGCATCAAACCGTAATACGTTGTGCTGTATAATGACTGCCATACCCTGATTGCTCTTTTCTATTCTCTCAATGTTCCCTACCCGTTTTGTACATTTCATTGCTTCTGTTGAACGGCACCTTATCTTATTCAGATAATTCATATATATCTGAATAAAATATGGTGCCGTTCAACAGAAACAATGAAATGTACAAAACGTGTAGGGAACATTGAGAAAATAGAAAAGTGAACAATTTTTTGTCCATTTACACGTCGTTTTTTATTTATTATTATAGTTTATGACGGACCAAAAATGTCGAAGAAGAATAGAGATGAACTCTTACCATTGATGTCGGTTCATTGCCATCGTTGCCAATGTGTAGAGCCAAATACTCACATCTTGTACCCCATCCAGGCAAGCGCGCTCGTTCAACCTTGGCTAAACCAGAAGTAAGCCTTTTCAAGTCACTCTTCCAAGTTAGTGGCTGATCACCAGCCACATTTTCCCCAGTCTGTACGAGCTGACGCATAAAATGTTCAGCGTAGTTGTATTGGATACCTTTCGGGTTTCATACACAGGACGTGCCGGAGACGACGTCGGTTTATGGCTGTCTGAAGACTAGCGCCGTTGCTTCCTAAGACGCGGCGCATAACCTCAGAGTTGCAAACGGGGTGTTGCACCGAACGTGAGCAATCATTCGCAAACAACATTAGTCGAAGACCTCCAACCTCCTAACATCTTCTGCACGAACTGTCCAACATTCACTCACGTAAAGCAATGCTGCCCTTACCGAGGTGGAATATATCCTTCCTTTTAAACTCAAGCTCAAATCACCTCTTCCAGAGTAACTTAAGTTTGATGAATGCTAGTTTGCCCTTAGAAATTTTGGACGTGATTTCCTTCTCTATCCGACCCCCGGAAACCAGAATTCCTAGGTAGTTGAACTGCTCAACACGATCGAGAACCAGATCATTTATAGCATAATTGGCAGTTCACATGACCCTCATCATCACAGACAGCATTACACCGGTAGCACGTACCGAATGTTTAACTGCCAAATAAACCATTAAAAAGTAAAACCCTATAAGATGAGGAAGGGTGGAACTTAGCTTGCTATGGATTCTATAGAAGAGTAAGCACAAACAAACTGGGAAGAGGTGCCTACGCCTCGAATGGAACATGTATTCAAACAAGTTTTTTGAACGAGTAGAGCAACATCAGCACGGCAGCTTCCTTGCGGCTTTCATTGTCATGCATCATAACAAGCTTTTCTCGTCACTCCGCTTGACAACATACAAGGTTATGCAAACACTCCAAGAAGATGCTTAGTGCAAGACCGCCATTGAACACGGTTTCGGGACATATCCTGAAGCGTAACTAACCATTGCGATATATGATCGCGGGGACACCAGCCTGGAAGACGCGCTGCGCCTACTTTGGAAAGGTTACTAGTAAGAATTTTTAGCTGCCTATGCCATGTGACGGTTTGGCCACCCCGAGATTTACGCCAATCAGGATGTGGCGTCGCAAAAAGAATCTGTTTCGGAAGTCGGTGGTCCGGCATCCGTAAAACGTGACCCAACCAGCGTAACCTATGCAGGTTGATCTGCTTCTCTATATCGACATTACTACCAACAACTTATTTCGGAGAGCATCGGTGCGCATACGATTGTAACAGCTAACTCCTAGAATGCTGCGGAGACACCGGTTGTCAAATACTTGGAGACGTTGAATGTGTTCTTTACGTAAGGTCCAGGTTTCGCACCCATAGAGTAACACAGCCCGCACTGTCGCTTTATAGACTCTACCCTTGAGTAGCAGAGACATTCCTTTCTGACGCCAGAGGTGACCTAGGTTGCGGAATGCTACGGTCGCTTTAGAAATGCGTGCCGAGACCTCGTTATCTAACGATGCAGAATTATTGATACAACTACCGAGATACGTAAAACGATCCACAATTTCAAGCGCCTGATTGTCAAGTAAGTCGATGTCCTGCAGAAGAACACTGCACTTAGAGGGCGCAAAACGCATTCCAAATGTGGGGACAATACTAGATAGCTTGTTCAGTATCGCCTGTGCATCTGTGTATGAGTCGAAGAGCAAAACTATGTCATCAGCATAATCCAAGTCGAGAAGCTTGACGCATGGCATTATGTGAACTCCGAAAGCTGGGGCACCATCGTTGCACAACTCCATAATTGCATCAATTACAAAATTGAACAAAAACGGAGAAATCGGGCATCTTTGTCGGACACCACTTGTGGTGTGGAATTTGGGTGAGACTTCGTTGTAAAACTTAACGCATCCGGATGTATGAGCATAAAGTGCGCGTAGTATGTTGACATACTTATGCGGAACGCCTTTGCACAGCAAGGTCTTAAACAGGACATTTCGATCGACTGAATCAAATGCTCCTTTGAAGTCTAAAAAGATGGCTATTGTCGGCTGTCGATAGGTGTGCCGCAGTTCTAATATCCGTCGAAGAGTAAAAATGTGGTCGACACAGCCTCTGCCAGGCCGGAAGCCAGCTTGCTGCTCACGGATCTGTGATTCCCTATGCGATGTTAATCTTCGAAGACATATGGACGCTAATAATCTCGTAATGATGGGAGTGAGACTTATCCCACGGTGATTAGAGCATGAGCTTCGCACACCTTTTTAAATATAGGTATGATAACTGATTCGCCCCAACTCGGAGGGACGGATTCTGACATCCACACTTCACGGAGGAGATCTCCTAATGTGCTGATTAGGACTTGGCCACCTTCTTTGAACAAAACAGGCGGTATGTCATCGGGGCCAGCAGCTTTGAATCGTTTCATGGATTCGATACATGCTTTAATTTCTAAATCATTAGGGGGATCTACGCTAACAGGCCAAGGATCACACTGCTTCAAATGAGGGAAAGATTCTGTTGCAGGCGACCAGCTGAATTGTTCTTCAAAATGTTCGGCCCAGCGTGACAGGCGGCGATTCTTATTAGTGATAAGAGTACCGTCTAATTCCGCTATAGTCTCACTCACTCCTGTTTCGTAGGCCCAGTCGATCGAATAAGTTGGAAGAGTTTTCGCACGTTACCCGCATTATTTGCTATTTCCATTTCTTCGACCTTATTTAGCCACCACCTTTCTCTGTCTAGTCTTAGGCTCCGTTTAAGTTCATTCCTCACGTGTCTACGCTCTGTGTTGTGTCCAGGACCACGAGGTATTTCGCGTTGCTGGTGAAGAATTTCTATAGAGCGCTGTGAAATCCAGTGGGACTTTTAGGTTGGTTGTGCAGTCTCACAGGCTGTTATTGCGGCGGCTCGCATAATCTCTGCTATGTTGTTCCACCATTCATCGGTTGTTGCATACTGGGAGTGAGTTACTCAAGGTGGCCCTATAAATGTCTTGAACTGCAGGCAGAGAGAATTTTTCGACAGCAATGCGTTTCCCATTCGAGGGCTTCGTACCGGAGAACTTTAACGAGAACCTACATCGCACAAGAGCATGATCTGAATCTACGCAGGTATTCCTCCTGGAGGATGAGTCGGCTTCAAAGAAGATTCTTGGGAATTTGGGTACAAAGCGGCGTCACCAGCACCACTCGGCGTTTGTTCGAGTCAGCTTCTCTAGCGTTTGCACAACCAAGTGCGACCTGCAAGGCAGCAGGGAGTTGCCAGAAAGAGGTGGTCTAACAGACTCTGTTTCAGGTTTTTCCTCAGGGTTTTCTCCCGAAGCCTTTCCCGCGATCGGGTATCCCGCAAGACAGCGGAGGTTTAAAATAAGGGTTTTCCTTCCCTTAGATGATACGATACGAAAGCACAAGCCTGATCGAGGCAAAGTGTCGCACAGTCAGATACTGCACGTGGGCTAAGATACTGTCAGGTTGCCCATGCCTAGACAGATATGAGAAAGAAAATAGAAATGGTAGTGAGACTCCAGCGTGTTTCAGCATGCAGCTCACTAACTTTGGCCAATCAATTTAGCACGATGTTAGCCGTACAGCACATAGGTACTGTACGAATGCACATCCGTGCACATTGGTTTTCAGGTGCCAGTCACTCGCCCTCGCCCTTTCTCCTGTTGGTAGAAACAGTTCCACCGGGCTCGGGGAGCCGGTCGTGCAGGCCAGAAGGTGGACTTGGTTGTCAGAGGCTATTTGAGACGCGCGCCATATGGGAGCATTTTATAAACAGTGGGAGCTTATCCGCACTGCCACCCCCGGCTATGACAACCTTTGAAACCTGATGGTGCGTATGTACCGTTCTCTGACATTTCAACAGAGCCGGGTTTGATAAAGTCAAGAGTGACATCTTTTTTCACTTTTCTCAATATTTTCCTTTACTTCCTCCCATTTAGTTTGTTTCATTTCAACTTGGCTGCTATCGCTGTCACTCAGCCATCTGAAAGCACTCGATTTATATTGACTCCTAAATCCTAATTATGATCTGTATCCTTCTCCAGATTTCCACACCCCGAGAGCCATCGCTTCTACTTGCTACACTGCCTTGTCATTTTGATTCACGATGCTTGGACTCTATTATGTTCGTAATTTGACTTGATTGTCATGAACTGTTGAGAAACCAGTTATTAACGGAGCGGAGGTCGCTTTCACTTCAGCGTTCTTGTCTGATATAAAAATTACTCCATCGCGCATGGTAAACTGGTTCTTCGTACATGTCGCATACAGCGGTGCGGGTAACGAAAAACAAGCTACTACTGTCTACCTGTCAAACGGTTTATGACTCTTTATATCATCATCATCAGAGACAGCATTACACCGGTAGCACGTACCGAATGCTTAACTGCCACACAGCCATGAAAAAGTAAAATCCTAAAAGACGGGGAAGGGTGGGACTTAAATAGTTACCGATTCTATAGAGGATTAAGCATCATCATCAAAGACAGCATTACACCGGTAGCACGTACCGAATGCTTACTTCCCATACAACCATGAAAAAGTAAAACAAACTGGGAAGAGGTGCCTACACCTCGAATGGAACATGCATTCAAACAAGTTTCGTGAACGAGTAGAGCCACATCAGCATGGCAGCTTCCTTGCGGCTTTCACTGCCATGCATCATTACAAGCTTTCCTTGTCACTCTACTTGGCAACACGCAAGGTTAAGCAGCCCACTCTGACGGTCGAGGACCTCAGTCTGGACTGTGTAGAACAGTTCACCTATCTTGGTAGCTGCATCACGGCGGGAGGAGGGCTGGAAAGTGAGATCGGCTCCCGCATTGCGAGAGCTCGCTTCGCGTTCACCAGTCTAGGTCATCTCTGGAAGCGGTCTGACGTGAGTTTGAGACTCAAGGGGAGAGTTTACCTGGCATCAGTCAGGTCGGTCTTGCTTTACGGGTGCGAGAGCTGGGCAGTACGCACAGAGGCGCTCTGGCGCTTGGAGGTGTTTGAACATCGAGACTTGCACGAGTGTGGTGGCAACACCGCACTAGCAACGTTGAAGTGAGGCACCGTGTTCTAGGTGTGGACAGCCTGATGCTACGAGACCTAATCGACCGTTCAAAATCGACATGTGGAACAATGGACAAAAAAATTCCCCCTCATATTGTACCTTTTTTCTTTTTCTCATACATTGCCGGGTGGCACTTATCATTTTTAAATGATTGTATATATATATATATATATATATATATATATATCTATATATATTATATATATATTATATATATATAGATATATATATATATACATATATATATATATATATCTATATATATATAATTATAATATTACTAAAGGTTAAGCAAACACTCTAAGAAGATGCTTAGTGCAAGACCGCCGTTGAACACGGTTTCGGGACATCCTGAGCGTAACTTGCCATTGCGATTTCTGATCGCGGGGACACCAGCCTGGAAGACGCGCTGCGCGGACTTTAGAAAGGTAATAGTAAGGGATTTTAACTGCCTATACCATGTGACGGTTTGGCCACCCCGAGATTTATGCCAATCAGGATGTGGCGTCGCAAAAAGAATCCGTTTCGGAAGTCGGTATTCGGGCATCCGTAAAACGTGACCCGACCAGCGTAAACTATGCAGGTTCACATGACCAGTCCTGAAGGAGCACCTTACACTTTCTTGGTGAAAAGAATAGCCCATACATAGATGCCTCCATTGCAATCATATCCAATGCCTGTTGGATAAATGTTGGTTCTTCGCCCAGTAAGGCAATATCATTAGCATAATCCAAGTCCATGACACGCCTACCTGGAAGGAGCTCAATGCCACCCTTGGAGAAACCACTAAGAGCACTCCGGAGGACGTCCTCCTGGTAAATTTAAACAAGAACGGGGAGATTGGACAGCCTTGTCTTACACCCGTAGTAATGTTGAATGGCGTTGAAAGGCTATCGTACGCCCTTACCCTCCCTATCGAGTGAGCGCATAAGTCATTTAGGATAGCGACGTACTTCAATGGGATTCCAGTGCGAAGTAAGCAGTTCAATAGGGCGGATCTGTCAACCGATTCAAATGCGGCTCTAATATCCAGAAACACCACAATGGTAGGTCGCGGATACATGTGACGGTGTTCTAGCAACTGATGCAGAAGGAAGATCTGGTCTACACATCCGCGCCCTGGTCGAAAGCCAGCTTGCTCTTCGCGAGAAGTGACCTCTCGAATCGGGGTATGTCTGCGAAGGAGGATGGCGAACAATATCTTAGCTACCACCGGAATAAGCGAAAATCCGCGATATTTGCAACATTCCTTCCTTACTCCTTTTTATGGACTGGTATTGTCAGCGACACACAGCAGGAGGCAGGTATCCTCTCATCCATCCAAACCTTTAAGAACAGCTCGCGCAATTCTGTCTCACCTCCTTCCTTGAAAAATACCGGGTGGAGCTTGTCCGGGCCTGGCGCCTTGGGTCACTTTAGTAATTGGATCTCTCTTGGTATTTCTTCGACACTGGGCGGAGCTAGCGACATTGACTATTGCAAAGGAGATTGAGGGATGTCTGCGGTGTCTGAAGGAGGGTGTTGACTAAATTATTTTCTCCATCTTTCTAAACGTCTATGAAGGCTCGTTGTGCGCGAGCCATCAACCTCGAGGATGGTTTCACCCAGGCCTTGCGGATTATGGCCACAAACACGAGTCAATTGGTAAAGTCTCCGCATGTTACCCATAGCTGACGCTCTTTCCATCTCCGAGGCGCGTTCTTTCCACCAAATCTCACGGTCACGCCTCAGACTATCTGTGATTAGAAGTCCAAGACACTTCGTCTTCGTACTATAACCCTTTCAGGACGGATGTAACCTTTTGGTTACATGAACTTCGCAAGTCATTTTAAGCTAATTCTAACTGAATTTTCCGAATTTTTTTGCACGGCCGCATACAGAATCTTGTTAACTGCAGGGTGGTTTTCTTCTCTGTTCGCAATCATCATTGACTTGTCCACAGTGAAAGAGAAAGTATGTGCTGGTACGGGTTTCGAACGTATCCTCACAATTCGCAGTTTTGTGAGCCGAATAAAAATCGTGTGAAAGTCTCAGCTATTATAAATTTTGTTCCAGGATAAACTTAGTCATGCCTACAAAGACATTATGTAAAAAAATTGGAATAAATCAGAAAATCTTCGAAATGCGTTGCGTTTAAATAGATGTAACCTTTATGTTACATCCGGCAAAAGTCACCAAAATCGTAGAGGCCTGTTGGAACTGTCTCACGACCGTGTAGCGCTCATTGTTTCTATGGCAGATCGCACGATCGTTAACTGCGGACGCTTACTCATACGCCCACGACCCAGATCTCCTTACCGATTTCCTTTTTTGAGTTGATGTTCGACAATTCGGCATTCGAGACAATGGTTTACCAAACCAAAATTTATGCAATGCAGACCGCTGGGAAATAGTTGCGAATTGACAATACGGATATGAGAACTTTCGTGGGGATCACACTCCTAACTGGTATAAACAAAGTTCCTAGTTATCGAACTTACTGGAAAAAAGGCTTAAGCCTCAAAGCAGTTTCGAGTAATATGAGTCGAGACAGATATGAAGAGATAAAGCGCTATCTTCACTTTAATGATAACATTTCGCAGAAGGAAGATGGCAACAAAGATGACAAACTATTCAAAATTCGACCAATTATGGATTCCATCAAATCGAACTGTCAGAAACTTCCACAAGAAGAACATCAAGCCGTGGATGAAGACATTATTCCTACGAAAGCGCATATCTCCATAAAAAATACAATCTAAGAAAGCCACACAAATGGGGGTATAGAGTCATATCTAGAGCAGGATCGGGTGGCCTTATTTATGACTTCGAGATTTATACGGGAAAGGATCGGAAGAAGGAAGATGTCGAAGTTGGAGTGTCATCAACCTACGCACTTCGGCTTGCTGAAGGTATACCCAAGCACAAGAACTACAAGTTATTTTATGATAACTGGTTCTCTTCATTGGGCTTATCAAGGAAGCTACAGGAATCTGGTATTCTCAATGTGTCTACCGTCAGGGTGAACAGGCTGAAAAGATGTATACTGAAGAATGATAAACTGCTACAAAAAGATGGGAGAGGAAGTTACGACTTTAGAGTTGAAATCAATAGTAATATAATAGCTGTGAAGTGGTTTGACAACAAACCAATTCACCTACTTTCTTCATATGCGGAAATAGAACCGGCTGATACAGTGATGAGATGGGATCGAAAACAGAAGTCATATGTAGAAGTTGGTAGATCTTTCGTTGTAAAAGAATATAACAAATTCATGGGGGAGTCGATTTGTGCAATATGTTGATCGAACTTTATCGTACCGATTTAAAGTCGAAGAAATGGTACATGAGGATTTTTTTCTATCTGTTAGATCTGAGTGTGGTAAATACTTGGTTGTTATACCGAAGGACCTGTGATTTCATGAGTTTAACATGAATGTGTCTCTCTGACTTCAAAGAAGACATAGCAATCGCTCTAATGACTCCGCCCGTAACTCCAAGAGGAAGGCCAAGGTCTACAACAGACATGCAGCAACCCGCACAGAAGATGAGGAAAATCACTTGCCCAGTGAATTCAACCCGTTTCGACAACGTTTGATATTTTCCGCTCATCTCGAAAACCCGGTAGAGATGCAAGCACTGTGTAAAAGGATTGACTAAAGTGAGGTGTCAGAAATGCGATGTAGCTGTGTCTGACCTACGACAAAACATGTTATAGAGGCTATCACACAAAAGTACAATGCAGTGCCATAAGGAAATGACACCTGAAAATTGATGACTTCTGCCGGATGTAACCAATTGGTTACATTTTGTTATTTTCTCAATTATGTGAATATCACAAAATTGTTATATTATTTGTGTTATTTCACCCCTGGGCAACTCGTTTCCGAAGAAAAAATATTTTATTTCGGGTTAGAAAATAATTCAGGCATGAAAGGGATAAACTACTCGGTAAGACACGGCACTGTTTGAGTAGCATGAGGGACTCAGCAGAGATCCAGTGGCGTGACGGTTGGCGAGCATCTTTGCAGCATTCTGTAGCAGGGTCGTAGAGTGCTTGCTTAAAGAAGTTCCAATGACGATCCAGCTCGACCGGCCGATTTTTTGAAAGGAAGCCCATAGAGTATCCCAAAATCTGTCTTTTACTTCAGGCAGTGATAAAGCGTTTGTGTCTAGTTTAGGACGCTTTACTTTGGGTTTACCTCCGAATTGAAGGTTGATTGTTGCGTACACTGAAGCATGATCACAATCTACACTGGTACTCCAATAAGATCTGCAGTTTTTGACACTACCTCTCCACCTGTAGCATATCGCGATATGGTCAATCTGCGCCCAAGTACGTTGTGACAGGGATCGCCAGGTACCTAGATGGCGCTTGTGATGTCGAAAATTTGTGGAGGCGGTGGTCGATAACTTATATATACTATTAAATATTTCTTAACCGATTACAGTTACGAATACACTAACAATCCAAAACAATCGTATCGTTCATTTATCTGGTTTTGTATTGATGAGTAATTTTGCATTACATCTGTTTTGCACAGGCAACCGCGATAAATGAATTGCCCTTGATAGTGTGATGTACGCAGTACTCTTATTGGCTTTATCACTTACCTGACAGTATCTTAGCCCACGTGCAGTCTCTGACTGTGCGGCACTTTGCCTGGATCAGGCTTGTGCTTTCATCATCATCACTTACACGTATATAGGCTTTGGCCTATCAGCTGTGCAGTCCATGGCTATGCACCGCTCTACTTGACTCTAAGTGTCATGATTGTTTGTTGTATATTTTCTATATGCCGTTGACTAACACATCTTGTTTACATTTCAGCTATTGTACGCTCATTCTTAGAATAGTAAAGCGTTGCTTACTCCACTCAAACCCGTCTTCCTTCTCAACTTAATTCGGATAGTACAAAGAATGTTACACTAAGGTTTTTATATTTACTTTTTGAGTTGCATTCCAATGTATTTCATTCTTTACGTTTATTGTCGCCTTCTGAATCACTCGTTTTTCTCCTCAGCAGACCATTATTATACCGATTTTCTCATCTATCTTGCGGAATGTCAGAGCTTAGCAGCAGTGAAACCGACTTGAAAGACATGCTAATCCAGTCGTTGAGTGCAAATGGTATTCTATCGCGTCTACAGGTAACGTTCGACTTTTCTCCCATTTTCTCTCAGGCTCAACTGAGAGCCGCAGTGTTTCTAGCTCTCGAAAAGCATAACTATCACGAAACTATGCCACCCGCGAATAATGCCTTAAAGGCGATACTTAGTAGCCCTGATGGTAGGTGATCTTCGTTTGTTTTCCCACATTTATTAGAAAGGTCTTTTCATCTTCTCCCTTGTTGCGGAGTTTCTGAGACACACTCGTTTAACTAATACCTTAGAGGTTTTCACGCATGAGGCCAGTTTGGTAAGGTACATTTTTCTTCTGAGCAATCATAAAGAACAACATTCCACTAATGACTGCGGATGATCTTCAGTCACATTTGGCTCTAGAATCTAACTCAAACACATCAGTGTTGGCATCTCTTTGGGACTCTTATATGTCATCAAAGAAAACGGTTCCAACGGGTAAGTGCTTAGTATTGAATTGCTTTAAATCAACTAACTGATTGCTTACTCCTATGGCATTTGCTTTTCACAATGACGCTTTTCAATTTTTACAGTTGTTCATGAAAGCCGTGATTCAACAAGGTAAGCATTTCGTAATCTTATTCTCTCATGTTTCAATATGTCGGAGCTAATTGGTATGCATTTCATTGCCTAATACTTTCAGTAGAATTCCTGTCCGTATGACAAGAAGAACAGGTTGTTCAAGGTAGCTTTCTGCTATAGAAATTGCACGTAGTTTATGCATGATTGCGGTTCTTGTTGCATGCGACTTTTATAAATTAATCGGTCCCGAATATATGTAGCATCTATCCTGCCTCGATTGGCTTTCATGTTCAGCATGTCATGCTAAGTGTTATTTCAGATAATGAAGCTACGGTTGCCAATGTATGTATTTATCTGTGCTCCATGTTTTAATCACCTTTTCTTAACCAGATCTCGGTCGATGGCGATTTAAGCTTCGATCGCGTTCTTTTCACCCATTAAATATAAATCATGTTGAATACATAATAAACAGTGTTGGCCCACCTGAGACAGTGCCCTGTTTTGGGCGTTAGAGTAAGTGTATTCTTCATGTGTCAGAGCACGGGGTTATTTAAGGTAGTATTAAAATGAATAGCTTGTATGTGGGATGTACATCTTGAGTTTTTGCTTCCATATACAACCATCAATAACTCTTGAGCGTGGTAAGTGCAAAAATATTCTAGTCTCGGTGTTTTGGTGCGGTCTCTGCTGTCTCATCGACAGTGAATAAAGAGCCTTTGCCAATGCCATGATTCTAGATCATATTTTAAAGGGGGATAAGTTAACGACTTGCCAGAAATGCTATTACGTTGAGTTGAATGACAAACAGACTATTTTTATCAGAACCGTTTTTACATATCGCATCACGCACACCCGTTCCCGATTATCGGCCGACTTCTTGTTTGTTATCCAAGCATCTTTGGTTAATAAAAATGCTTAATTGCATGCATTTCCGGCACACCCCGCGACCGGTTTTGTGCTGTTTGCACTCATCATGTAAGGAAAGTAAAATCAGGATCCGCATGCGCTTGAAACAGTGGAAGAATGGTAACCAAGTTGCGCTTGTATGCCACTGTTGAATAAGCCTGATACGACCACCCTGTTCAATCACATGAGCACACACTCATGTATACTGGGTTTAAACCCATGACCCCGAACGAAAATGCTCATTTACATGCATTTCCATCACGCACACACCCCACGGCCTGGTTCGTGATGTTTGTACTCATCAGGTAGGGACAGTAGGATCAGGATCAGCATGCGCTTGAAACAGTAAAAGAATGGTAAACAAGTTGCGCTTGTCTGCCACTGTTAAATAAGCCTGATACGACCAACCTGTTCAATCACGTGTGTCCAAACACGTGTATAATGGGGTTAAACCTATAACCATGAACCAAAATGCTGATTTGCATGTATTTCCATCACACACACACTCCACGACCGGTTTCGTGCTGTTTGCACTCATCAGGTAGGGACACTAGGATCAGGATCAGCATGCGCTTGAAACAGTAAAAGAATGGTAAACAAGTTACGCTTGTCTGCCACTGTTAGATAAGCCTGATACGACCAACCTGTTCAATCACGTGTGTCCAAACACGTGTATAATGGGGTTAAACCTATAACCATGAACCAAAATGCTGATTTGCATGTATTTCCATCGCACACATCCCACGACCGGTTTCGTGCTATTTGCATCATCCGGTATGGGCCGTAGGATCGGGATTTGCATGCGCATGCCGTTAAGATTATGCCAGCTGGCAAAAATCTTGACTTTCATCACCATCTTACGATTTTCGGCCATTTGGTTCAATTGTTGCCTTTGCCGCTCTGGGAGCGTTTGACCTGCCTTGATGACATGATAAGATGCAACATGTTTCACTGTCTCCGTTCACTTCAATATGAATATCCCATGAAGCAATAGCTGGATTGATCTAATTTGGTTCTCTCTGTCATCAGCTTATCGGTTTTGGTTCATAGACTACTTCGTTCCTCACATGTATGCGTCGACATTCGTCAGTTTTGTACAGGGTGCACACTGATACCCATATTAATCAATTGCTGCCTCTTTCGATAACAAAAATGCCATTTGAATTGAAACGTATGTGAGTCGCTTATATCAGCGCTAAGACACGCGCCATGTGAGATTGCGAGGTCGATCCCTAAACCTGGTTGTGCCTAATATGACATTTAGCGGCCCTGTAGGACGACATACATTCACATATTATCACTGCACTGCACTACAGCATTTCTGTGCTGTGTGGCTAACATCGTGATAAATTGATTGGCCAACGTTAGTGAGCTGCATGCGAATACACGCTGGAGTCTCACTACCATTTCAATTCCCCCCTCATATCTGTCTAGGCCTGGGCAACCTGACAGTATCTTAGCCCACGTGCAGTCCTTGACTGTGCGGCACTTTGCCTTGATCAGGCTTGTGCTTTCGTACCGTACATATTATCACTAGTCAACAATACTAATCGTGCGCATCTAATGTGGCATCTTCGCTTACAGTAATCATACAGCAAAACATTCGGAATCGGACGAAAAAAATAAAATCAATGGAGCCATCGAGCCTTCCGGTGATTCTCTTTCGACGACACCGGATAAAAGTCCCTCATGCAAGACCTCAAAAGCAATGTCTAGTCCACCCTCTACTAAAACCAATGAATACGATCGCGCTCCCCACTCACGTCGCGATATACATCCGCTAGAGGACCCGCATTCCCAATTGGATATCCCGAGTCCAGATCCCAGACCATTTTCGTCGAATCCAGGTGTGTTCTCTAAAAAATAATTTCTCCAGTTGTTACTTGTGATTGCTACTAGCCTGCTTGTCTGTTTGCTTCCAACTCTCAATGTACAACTTCTGGGTGTAGTGGTTTCATATACCACATGATTTGCGTGATTTTCAATATCCGTTTTTGGTGGCAACAGTCACCTAAAATATACTGGTGCTGGGGACATCACTTGTACACTACCCCCAAGAAACTTCATGATGATGTCTCAATGGGTCTGCGTACCGTCTACGGAGTTTGCTGGTGGGAACGAGACTGGATCACGATCTGCAACGATCTCGCTTCCGATCGACGTGCGTGGGCTGGTGCGATCCGAGACATCAATGAAGCCGGCTAATCCACCCGTGGAGCCAGCCGCACAAAAGTAAAAGTAAAGTAGTAAAGTACTGCGAGTTGCAATACTCTGTCAATTGACCTAGTTTTATTATGTATCGTCGTGATCTTCATAGAGCACTAACCACAACATTCGCTATTCCTTTACTTTAAACTGACGTTTTTATACTATACGCCCAAAGTAAGGAACAAGCGGTGGTTCTTGTTATAGATTTGTTCAGCGTTGACAAATTTCATAATTTTTGTAATCGACTTTGTACTACAGATTTCGTCCACCCGGAAAACGAATTCTTGATTTTAAATCTTCATGGTGTAAAACTTTTGGAGTACCACCGCTTCATATTCTGTAGACATGGTGTAGCCAGCGTTGATGCCGCTGTCCAAGCAACGTGAACTTGTTATGTAGCCCTGTTGTACAGATTTTGTAATATCTGGTGGTTGTTGTTGGCCTCCTTCGATCGATGTCGACCATGAATGTTCATGTTCTACAGCTTTTTGAATGACTAAACAGTCCGACTCGGGAGAAACAATCTCTCCCGTAGCGATGGCAACGGTAATCGGAACTCGGTTGTATTGCGTCAGTGGCACGCCGGCGGCGTGATTATATGGTGCTACAAGCTTGAAAAATTCACTATGGTATACGGGAAATCGATTAAGCTTTTTCATCAAGTTGAGCTTGTAAGCCAATGTTAGATAACGCTGGCACAACTAACGTGTTCATTTACCTATGCTCACGCGCATGATTGTTTAAATCCACGGGCTTGAACAAAAACTCCTCATTTGCAAGCAGGCTGGCCATGTCAGCCTTATCCAACAGTGGCGTACAAGCGCAACTTCTTTACCATTCCTCACTGTTTAAAGTACATGCGGATCCTGATCGTACTGTTCCTACCTGATGAGTGCAAACAGCACGAAACCGGTCGTGGGGTGTTTTGTGTGATGGTGATGCATGCAAATGTGGTTTATATTTATGGTCATGGGTTTTAAACCCAGTCTACATGAGCGGGGTCTCATGTGATTGAACAGGTTGGTCGTACCAGCCTTATTCCAACAGTGGCATACAAGCGCAACCTGTTTACCATTCTTCCACTGTTTCAAGCGCATGCGGATCCTGATCGTACTGTTCCTACCTGATGAGTGCAAACAGCACGAAACCGGTCGTGGGGTGTGTGTGATGGAAATGCATGCAAATGAGGATTCTTGTTCAAACCTTTTTGAATAAAGCGTGGTTGGTCCGGGTGGTTCAGTGATGTCATATGAATCAAAGAATGCTGTATGGTATCGTGTTGTAGATGCATTATATGGTATAGTATGAAAGCGCAAGCCTGATCCAGGCAAAGTGCCGCACAGTCACAGACTGCACGTAGGCTAAGATACTGTCAGGTTGCCCAGGCCTAGACAGATATGAGGGGGGAAATAGAAATGGTAGTGAGACTCTAGCGTGTTTCAGCATGCAGCTCACTTCCGTTGGCCAATCAATTTAGCACAATGCATTACTCGTTTATCTATAAAGGTCGAGTCTGCGACGCCACATCCTGATTGGCGTAAATCTCGGGGTGGCCAAACCGTCACATGGCATAGGCAGCTAAAAATTCTTACTAGTAACCTTTCCAAAGTAGGCGCAGCGCGTCTTCCAGGCTGGTGTCCCCGCGATCATATATCGCAATGGTTAGTTACGCTTAAGGATATGTCCCGAAACCGTGTTCAATGGCGGTCTTGCACTAAGCTGTTTCTTTGAAAGTGTTTGCAATACTTGTATGTTGTCAAGCGGAGTGACTAGAAATCTTGTTATGATCATGACATTGGGTTGGGGGGGGGGTGGTAAGCCGCAAGGAAGGTGCCGTGCTGATGTTATTCTACTCGTTCACGAAACTTGTTTGAATGCATGTTTCATTCGAGGTGTAGGCACCTCTTCCCAGTTTGTTTGTGCTTACTCTTCTATAGAAGCCGTAGCAATTTAAGTCCCACCCTTCCCCATCTTTTAGGATTTTACTTTCTCATGGTTGTATGGCAGTTAAGCATTCGGTACGTGCTACCGGTGTATTGCTGTCTTTGATGATGATGATGAGTCTGCTGACTAAGTGAAAATCAAAACGCGTTTGGAAAATACAAAGTATGAAAGGATAAAGTGAATAGTAAACCGCTTCAATTGTAAGCTAACATCGAAGAAGTACTTGTGGCATTCTAGTACGCTTCGCCACGATTTCAATAGGGGAAGCAGATATTCGTCTGCACGCCAGGTTTTTACAACTGAGCATCCGGAATATGCATCTCTCGGATGCGATTACCCTTTTGGACAACAAATCGAACGCGATTATACGTTGTTCGTAATTAAAGAGCCCTATGCTATCTGCTTTTTTGCCTGACTTTGTAGTTGTTCCAATCATCATCATCCTGAAACCCCAGAGCCAGACAAAGGGCCAAACAACATGGAATAGTAAAAGCAGTAAAGCACACATTAAAAGAAGGTTGGTATGAGAAATATAGTATTCATGGATGTGCAATCGTGCAGTACTTGTGTATTGCGCAGCTGACATTGTGTTATATTGATATGACACCGCTGTTGAGCTGCATACGGAAACAGGCTGGAGTCTCACTGTCAATTTCCCTTTCTCGCATCTTCCTAGGCCTGGACAACCTGATAGTATCTTAGATCACGTGTAGTCTATGACTGGAGCAATTCGGATCAGGCTTGTGATTTCATACATTCATATGAGCGAAAAAATGTCATATGTTCAAACACCACAAAACCGGTCACGAGGTATGTGTGTATGATGGAAATTCACATAAATACGAATTTATTCCGCATTTGTGTGTATGTGCACACGGAATTGAACAGGTTTATTGTGCTAGCGTTATCCAACAGTAGCTTCAATGTTTGTACTTTATGTTTGACTAAGTTTAAACAGCTTAATAAAGATTTCCCGTCACCCTACGTTTTTATTTCCATAACTTTTGCGCTCCAACGACCTTCTTGCTTATTCGGTCAGATAGAGAACATTCGTAAAACTGGGCCTTTCTTCACACTGGATTGCTGTTAAGTTAATCAATCGCATTGTTCATCAATGCCAGTTTTCGTGTAATTGTCAATCTCTTTACTTAGTTTGGCTTGGAACAACTTTAAATCTTGAACCCATAAAGCTTGCCAAGCTCTGACTAAGCTGTTCATTCATTTATTTCTTTGTTTCTCCGTATTGTGTAGCGCATTCTGTAAATTAACTAGCCATAGCTTGCGTACATGGTCATTCCATTCGTCTCTCAAATGTGAAACTTCATTAAGCCTTCGGAAATCGGTGATGATATTCCCTTGTTAACTCTCTCTCTTCTCTTGTCGCCTTTCAACTATGCATCTTGGTGCTCATTGCCATTTTTGTCAGCTAGAATGTGACAATTTCTAACGGCTACAACAATCGATTATTTAACTTGTGACAGATATATGAGCGAGCCATTATCGGGTGATGTAAAAGAAGGTGTGCATGGCGATTCTCGTTCGCCATTGGGTGATACCATTTTGATTGTTGCTTTCTTTTTAACGAGGGGCGATGTGACGTATGGCAGTTAACTCGAAGGTTGTGGGGGTTTGGTAATGGTAACGCCTGCAAATGTCTGTTTGGTTTTGTTAACGGTACTTTTCGGATGATAATCCTGTCCCACGATTGGGATACTCGGGATTTTCTCCGATTTTGAGACTTTGTGTACCGTGTGCTTTGATCTCAACAAGTTCGCGTCTCAATCTCTTAAGTGCATTCACTTTTGGATTCACACTATTTATCTGTGTTCGGTGGAACTTCGGCCTCGTTACTTATGGAAAAATAGTTTTCGTTGTTTGAGGCAGTTATGGATTGATGAGAGTTTCAAGGTTTCTGTCACCTGCTGGTATATCTCGAAGGAAACTCAAGTTGAACCTGCTGGTATATCTCGAAAGAAACTCAAGTTGAATGCAATCTCACGTCATAATACTGCTCGCCACGCGGAAAATAGATCTATCGCACATTCCAAATCAATCCCTAAAGGGTATCTCGATTCTGCTATTATTGCTTAGTGCATATTATATTATAATATATCTCGTTCACCTCACGCATTTCGCTTGTTTTCACACTTTAACCTTGCACGTGAACGGCCGTTATTCGCGCATTCCCGATTGTCTGTGCTAGAATACCAGGACGATTTCGATGCGTAAGTCCTTCTCGTTGTTCTTCATTTATTTTACCTTTCTACTATATATACTATACGCGAATTTTCAGTAATTAAATTAATTTCTTCACAAAGCTGACTATAAGTGAAATGTATAAAATCACACAAAACTGATGCAGGCAGTGTCGCACAATAAATGCTGTACTTGGGCCACAATACTGTCAGGTCACCCAGACATAGACAGACATCCGAATGAAATTAGAAAATGAAGTTAGAAAACTGACTAGGAGATCTCAACATCGCTTTAAAATTGTCAGGCGCATTTTCAACTCTGAAAGAGCCATCGATTGATTAATCATGTATCGTGTCAAGCATTGAACAAAAGATTTTCTGAATTTATTAGTTCTTGAATAGGAAATTAAATATTGCCTTCGGGTGAAGGGAAAGGAGTTGCAGGTAACGATGGTCTTGTTCAGTGGAAATGAACTATCAGAAGAAATGTTTTGATCAACGTCTTGCATTCACGGAAGTGACGATCGAAAATAGTGTATCGAATAAAATCTGCGGCGACACAGCTCAATCTTGGGGGATAACCTTAAAACCTGTTCTGATCTGCAGAAAATACTTTTCCAGGAGACCGGGAAAAATTACGGGGTATACGTAGAGGAGGTGCGTAACGATGCAAGAAAAAACAAAGAGTTGAATTTTATTGGGTGGGATGGAGAGAGAACGGAAACAAAGAGCATAGAATGACAACCGGCGAACTGTCAGGAATTGTGTGGTCAAATGATTGGTCCAGCTAAGACTGCCGGATATTGTAACGCCAAGGTACTTGAAGCAACTACATCTTTCAAACATTAAATGAAACACGAGGAATGTTTTGACGCAGAGCTAAACATCGCTGTCCAGTCATGTTGGAAATATCGTTTGGTTTATTTTTGGTATTCAAAGATAAACCAAATGTGGATGACCGTTGATCAATGCTTGCAATTATTGACGAGTTGAAACAGCACGGAACCGATAGTAGGGCGTTTGTGATGAAAATGCCTGCAAATATGGGTTTTGTTTCAAACACAGAGTCAAGTTAGTTGTGCAGCCTTACCCAACAGTGGCTTACAGGTTCAGAATGTGTGAACCCTCTTCTCGTTTTTCGTCCTATCGTTTGACATACAACTTATACTGCTGTTATTAGTGCTAATCACATGACTCTTAGTTTTCGCCGACTTGTCAAATGCATTTGTTGAATTCCATCGGTTTCACTTAACGTTGGCATTTCTAACGTCTGTGCTTGATTGTGAACCAGGTGAAAGACTACGTTTCATTCACCGAGAATTTCCGACTCGGTCGATTCACAAGCTGTCTCTGGTCATGTGACTTATTAACGGTTTACAGATTGCATGTCTGTGCGTGCCTATCCTTCTGGCTACTGGATTTGGTTATTTGCAGTGTTTAGTTTGCTCGGTTTTTTATTACCTTCCATTATTTTTCTCATCTAGGAAAGATTTGCAGATTTCCGCAGTGAATGGATTGTTTCGATGGTTTTCTGTGATAAGATTAAAAACGGGATAGTTTGCTCTTGATTTTTTAAATATTTTTCTCATTTGCTAGTTAAGTGTTTTTGATTGGCCACCGGTAGTAAGCTGCATGCTGAAACACGCTGGAGTCTCACTACCATTTCTGTTTCTTTTCTCGTATCTGTCTAGGCCTGGGCAACCTGACAGTATCTTATCCCATGTGCAATCTCTGATTGTGCGGCACTTTGCTTGAATCAGGCTTGTGCTTTCATTCCATACTATCATAAGTGTTCTGTTATCCATCCACTCTTTGGTTCAATCGTATTATCGATTAATTCGCGCCCTCACCTTACGTCCTTCGGTCAATCTCAAATTGTGACTTCCGTGTGCGTCGGTCACACATTAGCGACGCATTTACCTACCTGCATTTTGTTTCTCTGTTCTGTTATCATGCTGATGCATTTCTTGTGACATATGTGGGCGTATGGTCTGGGTTGTATTGACACGTTTGAAAATTTAGCGTATCCTTGTTCGCTTTTGTATCACCCATCGAGACTTCGGATATTTATAATCACATTTTGGTGTCTGGTATGTTGTTCAGTATCCCTTCGTCCGGTCTGAAATCCCCTTCCGGTGTCTCTGCCGTGTTAGATAGCAGTCAGCGTTCCAAAGCAACTCACTCTCCCATGGACGGCTCACTTACCACGCGAACTCAATCCCCTTGCAATGGGAAACTTAATCCTCCTCGCGCACATTATCAGAAATTCGATGAAATCACAAGTGGGCCAGCTTCACGTAACGGCTCGTCTTCTGTCCTTCGGGTTTATACAAGGTCCAGCATGCGAACGCCATCAGACGAAGACAAGTCGGATATCGATGACGATGATGATGATGAGATTCCGGAAGTGTTAAAGGATTACTCGGTAAATAGTGCGCGCATTTGTTATGTTGATATTCTGCCTTAACTTTGTTTTCCCACAACGGAATGATAAGAAATACGAAAATCTTGTTCCTCGGTGTTTGGCACAAAGGATCGTGTTTAGGATCAAGCAAAGTCGTAGTTTTGTGTGGACGATTATCTGCCCATCTCCACTTTCAAGTTGATCGAGCATGGAATTTCGCATAGCCGGTAATCACTAGCCACTCGCCCAAAAAGAGCTTAAATTGTGCGAATACCGTTATTCGGACGGTGTTCGCCGAGCTTGTGTCGTAGTAGTTGTTGTTGGGCGTTTTGCCAAGCTAGATGACATCGTCAGCAAAGCTTGCGAATACTGTTGGTGTCCGATTTCCCAAATTATCGCGATTGGTTTTTCGTCATGGACGTGCAATGGTACAGTAGTTCTGTACTAAATAGGCAACACTACACGATATTAAATTATCACTGCTAATAAGTTTTATTCGGAATTACGCCAATTTCCGCTATACTAGTCTAGGTTTGTGCAATCTGACAGTATGTTGGAACTCGTGCAGTCTATGGCTGCGCGGCACTTGCCTGGATCCAAGCTTGCGATCTAATGCTAATATAATAACTTTATCCTTTGGAACATTCCATGTGCTTATCATATTCTTTCTCTGTTCATCATTTCAAGATTGTGCTCAATTCTATAGTTGACCTCTATTATATTTTCATCTCTCAAAGAAATAAATCCCATTTCACAAGACGATATATCATGTCATCTTTGAAGGGATACTTTTAGGTACTATATTCTTCACTAGCTCCCTACTTATAGTCTTTCTTATAGTTTTTCTATTTAGGCGATATGACTTACAACCCAATCGTTGGATGTACGAATGTAGGAGCATATATGTCTGTCTGTTTGATGCGTATGTGACTTGTGACTTGTGTGCGACTATCTCCTCCTGGAGGATGAGTCGGCTTCAATGAAGATTCTTGGGAATTTGGGTACAAAGCGGCGTCCCCAGCACCACTCGGCGTTTGTTCGAGTCAGCTTCTCTAGCCTTTGCACAACCAAGTGCAGCAGGGAGTTGCCAGAAAGAGGTGGTGTGCACCAACTAACAGTCTACCAGACTCTGTTTCAAGGTTTTCTCCCGAAGCCTTTCCCGCGATCGGGTATCCCGCAAGACAGCGGAGGTTTAAAACCAGGGTTTTCATTCCCTTAGATGATACGATACGAAAGCACAAGCCTGATCGAGGCAAAGTGCCGCACAGTCAGAGACTGCACGTGGGCTAAGATACTATCAGGTTGCCCAGGCCTAGACAGATATGAGAAAGAAAATAGAAATGGTAGTGAGACTCCAGCGTGTTTCAGCATGCAGCTCACTACCTTTGGACAATCAATTTAGCACGGTGTTAGCCGTACAGCACATAGGTACTGTACGAATGCACATCAGTGCACACTGGTTTTCAGGCGCCAGTCACTCGCCCTCGCCCCTTCTCCTGTTGGTAGAAGCAGTTCCACCGGGCTCGGGGAGCCGGTCGTGCAGGCCAGAAGGTGGACTTGGTTGTCAGAGGCTATTTGAGACGCGCGCCATATGGGAGCATTTTATAAACAGTGGGAGCTTATTCCCACTGCCACCCCCGGCTATGACAACCTTTGGAACCTGATGGTGCGTATGTACCGTTCTCTGACATTTCAACAGAGCCGGGTTTGATAAAGTCAAGAGTGACATCTTTTTTCACTTTTCTCAATATTTTCCTTTACTTCCTCCCATTTAGTTTGTTTCATTTCAACTTGGCTGCTATCGCTGTCACTCAGCCATCTGAAAGCACTCGATTTATATTCACTCCTAGATCCTAATTATGATCTGTATCCTTCTCCAGATTTCCACACCCCGAGAACCATCGCTTCTACTTGCTACACTGCCTTGTTATTTTGATTCACGATGCTTGGACTCTATTCTGTTCGTAATTTGACTTGATTGTCATGAACTGTTGAGAAACCAGTTATTAACGGAGCGGAGGTCGCTTTCACTTCAGCGTTCTTGTCTGATATAAAAATTGCCCTATCGCACACAGTAAACTGGTTCGTACCTGTCGCATACAGCGGTGCCGGTAAGCAAAAACAAGCTACTACTGCCTCTACCTGTCAAACGGTGTATGGCCCTTTATATCATCATCCTCACAGACAGCATTACACCGGTAGCATGTACCGAATGCTTAACTGCCACACAACCACGAAAAAGTAAAATCCTTAAAGATGGGGAAGGGTGGGACTTAAATAGCTACCCATTCTATAGAGGATTAAGCAAAAACAAACTGGGAAGAGGTGCCTACATCTCGAATGGAACATGCATTCAAACAAGTTTCGTGAACTGCTCTTCCTTTTTCAAGACCATCCTCGGAACTGACCGAGTGTAAATTGCTGAAACATTGTCTCAGAACTACACGTAACCTTTTTTTAAAGTACACATATTTTGGACCTCTGCTCGCCATAAACCGAAAAGAGATAGCCCAAAAGGCGCTTTATTTCTTAGCATAGATATTTAGTTGTGCATATTTGCTGTCAGTCGAACGCGGTCTGTAATTGTAGAACTCTTTCACACCTCCAGATACGATACTACTGATATACTCTTCCACAGAAACCTCTGATTTTTTGAATTTCCATACTAATTGAATGTATGCAGTTTGAGTGGGCGTGGATATGGGTCATGACACCAAACCTGGCAACGGTTACTTAGACTTCGATTAATTTCATTTTTGATTAAGAGAATGTCTTCTTTCACGTTTGCGACAGAAGACAGCTATATAGGTTCGCTTAGATGTATGTGAGTGACTGTTTGGTCTTGAAGTCATCGCAAAATGGGTCGTGTAATTTTACATCAAATTTCGATTATTCATTAAGGACCTGTCATGCCGTATAAAGTTGCTTGTATTCGTGGCGGATGCCTCTCCGCCCAGTTCATATTCGCTTCATCTTGGCAAACACGTGCAGCTTGTCCCGTCTCCTTCCTTCGCCTTTTGTCAATAGCATAATTCCACTCTAAGTGTATGACAGTTTACCAACGATTTTGTATTGTTGTTGTTGTTTTCCTCAAAAGTATTCGGTTTGTTCTTTTTCCTCTAGGTCGGTGGTGACAGCGTCGATCAGACAATCGATTCCGATGATAGTTTGGGTTTGGACCATGTTGAGGAAGTTCGATCGATCAGGCCTCGTCACCGGTACACTACCTCATCCAGTTGAAGTTTCCTGTGCTAACCACTGTTATTTATCCCGTACATCTGCTGTCCCTTTTTTTGGCCTTCTCATACTACTCACTAATTTTATCGTTCATGTTACTCATAATCGTTAGTAGGCTATGAAACAATAAACTTTACCGTTAACTGGCCGTCGCATGTTTTCAATTGAAACGTGTGGTTCTTTTGAGATTTCCCGAGTTCCACCTCTCGTGTATCTACAAGGATTGGTTTGGTCCTGTTTAATGCATTCGTCTAACTCTTTATTTTTTCCTTCCCCAAATATAACCTTTCACTTTTCACTTGGATTTGTTAAATCATACATATTTTGGAATAAGTTCTATGTGTCTCATGAAGCGTTGCTTTGTGGAATCCCGTCAATCCATTGCACTTTTGGAGTATGGCTGGCAGTCAGCAATTGCTATTCCAGTGGTTTATCAGTCCTAGACCTTTTAAACGCGATAAAGTCTGGACTAATGTGTGCTTGACATTGCCAAATGATGTTGAAGTTTTTGCTGACGATGTCATCTAAGTTGAAGACTAAACGTCCACAAGTTCAAATGCGTACTGGGTGAACATCATGTTGGAATGATGTTTGGCAGCAGCCCATGTCTTGTGGTTTGATTATTGTCAAGTGACAGGGATGCTCCTTCCTATCGCGCCTACCTCGCTCGTATTAGGGTCTGTATAATGGCGGGTAATTTGGCTGTCCGTGTACAGGCGCGAAATGTTACATTCAGAACATTCATGTATATGAATCCGGCGGGGGGCGAACACCACCGCATCAAACGCTAAATTTTAGGTTCAGAACACCGAATATAAGAAGACCCTTTATTGTTACAGCCTTTGTACATATCATTTGGTGGGATGGCCTGTATTGAGTTGATTATGTTATAAATACAGCACCTCGTACGAAATTGGCTTCTAGGCCGCCATTTTTTTGATAGGAAGAGATTTTGACAGATTTCGTTTTCATTGCTTTTCTAATAATAACTGCAAGATTTTCTGATGAAAAAAGCAATCGCTTTACATGTACATTGGATGGCAGGTATACAATTCCGGGGATGCAATCAAAATTCGATTGACATGTTTGGGTTGTGTGGGTTCATATAGGGTCAATATACAGTGCCGATAGTGAAGAGCTCTTTGATATAAGCATCCAGTTTCGATTTGAAATCACGGATCGTAGAATCGTGGATATCCCACAGAAAGCAAATACGCGCAGATAAAAACTGACTTCAATCCAATCGCGAAAGGGTGATTTTCCATCCGCGGTATTTCATATGTTATGAACATGTTGCTCCTCACTCGTCTTTGTGTAAAATCGGTCAATCCCAGCATTGCCATTCACTCCGAGCTTCGTCGCTCGGTCGTAAATTTTATCCATCAATCCAATGTCTACGCGGCCACTGTCCTCAAACTCTGATCATGTGCTCTATCGTTGGATAGATGTATTTATAATGTGGCTGATCGTTTTAGAAGAGAACCGCCCAAATATTCTCCTCAGCATACCCAAGATACCGCACGCATTTCATACATCAATATAGCATGCATGAACCGTGTATCCTAGGACAAGAAACGTTGTCCAATCATCCAGAGTGATGAGTAACTTTGACAAACAAAATCTGTTTCGACGAAACCCATGTTGCGCTGCTGATAAAAGTCCTTTGGTTTAAAGGTGGCCCACGATACACTCAGTGAGGATGCGCTCCATAATTTTCGAGGTGTATGGGAGCAGCGTAACAGGCCTGTAATTTACTTCGTCGGGACGACAGCTGGTGTTATCACAGGGATGTCCTTACTATCGCGCCTACCTCGCTCGTATTAGGCCCTGGCTCGTTTTTTCAGCGAAATCCATTTTCTGGTTCTACTGCGAACAGTGAATCGGAAGGTGCGGACATCTATACTGGGAATAAATCGAGAGTTTTATTGGATTTGGATCTGAATGTAGTTAAACAGTGAGTTGGAATGTTTATTTGGATCACTGAAAACAAGTTGAACCTCGTTTAGTTCATAGAGTGCTTCTCTGAGTCCCCAAAAGTTGACTTTACGGATGACTTTCCTCTCGTCGTTGTCTCAAAGCACTGCAGAAATAATCGAATACGAGCACGACATGGTCTCTCCGCCAAAATGTGGCTTCGTGGGCGATTGATTCGATATCCGATGCGTTCTACAATTAGGTCTTTGTGTGAATTGCTCGGTACGGTTAGATTCTAGCCGGACGTACTAAGTTTTTTATGCATTGATTTCTTCCATTTGGATGGAAACGCTGCTACTGCTGTCTCTAGACGAGGGAGTGTTTGACTGATGACATTGGGTTTGGGTGGGCTAAATCTAACATCCTTGAATAATGTTCGTTTTCCTTTTTTCCATTCCGTTCTTATTATTCCGAGTATAGCGCTGGTCAAGAGCGTAATCTTCAGAGGTTTTCGGTACACCCACTCTATATTTTGGCGAAAAAGGAACTCGAAAAGTGTCAACAACTTGTTGACTTGTTGATGGTGTTAAACGACTGGACCCATACGGTTGCCGAGGGAGCTAGCATTCACGCTTGCTCTCTAGATATGTTTAAAGCCTTTGACCTAATTTGTCACTTTATGCTTCTACAAAAGCTGAAGCATATGGGTATCAGCGGAAAGCTACTCGTATGTCTTGAAAGTTACCTCAGTGGGCCCAAGGCGATCGTTCGAATCTACGGTTTACAATCACAGGTTATTGAAGCCTCTAGTTGCCTACCGCAAGGTTCCATCTTCGAACCAGTACTTTTCTTGGTTTACATCAAGGACCTACCGGAGACGCTCTTATGTAAGCTGATTGCAGACGACATAAAACTTTGGACGCGGATAAAATACACAGCTGAAAAGTGATTTCGATGCTTACCATTAATGGTCAGTTTGGAATAAGCTACAATTCAATTTCCGAAAATGCGAGGTGATTCAAAGTTATTCAAAGTACTAATGATCCAAAAAGTAAATACTTTACAGTAACCACAGATTAAAAATATAGGGAATTCATAAAAACAACACAAATGTTTTATACACAAGGAAAGTCAGCACGTGTATTCAGGTGCAAGGTTGGGTTTAGTCAACATATACTTGTCAAGTTCAGCTTTGAACATGTTCAGGCTTGTTGCGCAAATGATATGTGGGGTCAGGGAGTTCCATAGAAAACAGACTCTGACAGCAAAGAAAAACCTTCGACAATTTGATCTGGAGTGTGGAATAATTAACTTGTATCCATGCGATCTGCTACCACGTGCTTCTTGCCGATGAAACAGGTGTTCAAGTGGGTGATCCACTGTATGCAGAATGTTGAAAAGCAGGATCAACTCACCCCTGAGACGACGGTACGAAAAGTCAAAGTGGTTAAGTGCTGCAATCCGCTCCTCGTATGGCCTGTTGTATAGCCCGGTCACCAGTTTTGTAGCGCGGTGGTATACCCGTTGCAGCAAGGTCATGTCCTTTTGTAACCATGGGGACCATGCTTGAACAGCATACTCCATTGTTGGTCTGATATAGGTGTTCATTATACGTGGGAGTATCTGCTTTGAGATACGACCAAAAATCCTTCTGAGCAATGCTAAGATTTGGCAGGACTTTTTGTATACAACAGAACAGTGCCGTGAAGACTTCAGGTTACTGCTAATCCACACGCCCAGGTCTTTCTCTTCAGTAACCCATGAAAGTTGATGAGATCCCAGAGAGTATGTGAATTCGAATGATTTACCGACGTTCAACATTTTACATTTTTGGATGTTGAATGGTAAGCAGTTCCGCAAGGACCAATTATGAAGTGCTTCGAGATCTTTTTGGAGAATTTCGCAAATTGGTAAGCCATTCAAATACCAATATAACTTTGGGAGGACGATTTTGAGCTGAACCGAGTTAGATATGGATCATGGTGTCTGGGTATGTGGCAGCCTGAAGAATAGCGTGCATTCTGAGGTCGTCTAAAAGCGTGCTTCCAAGATTCTAGGTATGCTGCGAATGATTTTCAGAATCTGGAAGGTTGCTCACCATCATGAAGGCCTACTTAATTCAAACCATCACAAGCTTGGAATCCGTGGTTAAAATAATATAGTATTGCTCGATAATATGTACCACCGCGCAACAAATCTCACAAGTGGTTTCCGGAAACTAACGTATGAGGAACGATTGCAAAAACTGAGATTCCACACTCCGCTTCAAAGAAACCTTCGGTGTGATGTGATACTAACATACAACATATTAATAGATTATTACCTGCATCAACCTTTGAAACATTTTTTTGGAAATCTGGGATTCACCACTTCGCGTTGCTACAAATACCCCATTCCCGTATCAGCTGTCATGAATTTTCATTTTGTATGTGTCTGTTTCATTTGAAATGACCTCCCCCAAATGATTGCCGTCGCTCCCGGCGTCGAAACTTTCATTCGAAATTGGGACACTTATTTGGTGCATAACGATTTACGGACACCTGCGTATTGAATCATTTTAAGTATTCAACAGGACTATACTTGACATTAGATACTCAATTTTATTCTTTCTGCATGAACGAATATTTACTATGATATGGAAATTGTGAATTCAGTTACCATAAATTCTAGAATCTTGAAACACAATCTGTCATCTAAAATATTTTCCAGACCTCACGAAAACAGCTTTTACCATTTGCCCCCAGTCAGTTGACTTAACCGAAATGGGTTCGGAATAACAAAGAAGGAAGAGGGAGCAAGTTAACGGTTGTATAGCTATTTGTGTTGCACATCGTTAGTCACACATGGCTTCCACTAATGATCACTGGGCATAGTCTTAGAAACAAATTGCTCAACCCATATTCACACTAATGAACTCAAAATGAGCTCGTCAGTATACCTAAGAGAATTCATCGAAGTCTACTTACTTTCCGTATAGCTCATTTAAACCAGTGAATAATGTCCCAAGAAGAATCTGTGTTTATTATTTATAAGTAAGTATAATGCTTTTGTTGACCACGTTTATTATATCAATATTTCTCAAACAAGAATTTTTGACAGCATTCAGAATCAATTATCGATCGTAATTTGTCATCTATTCATCGCTTGACTCCGTATCGTCATTTGATTCATGTTCGTTCTCTGCTTGTGAAGATTCATCGTATGCGTTCGGTGAAAATTGTTGTTCATTCCCAGGTGGCTGTTCAGTCTGAAAGTCTTGTTCGTAATTTGGCTGAGCTGATTCTTCCGGCTGAGGTTCAGGGTAGTGAGCAGGTTGGGGTGGATGTGGTTTTACCGCTTCTGGAAAAAGACGAGACTGTGGCCTTGGTTGCGTTTTGTACCCTCCCAAGTTATCGATCACTTGCTGTAAAATATAAGCGACCGGTTTCGGGGTTTCGGGATAATGTGCCAAGATATTTGTTTGTGACGGACCGTAGCTTCCGTGTCCTGTCCACTGTAAAGAATGTGGTCCTCCTCGCGACGGAATTACAAATAATTCAACAATAGATACGAACCCAAGCAGGATGAAATTGATTGCTATTAGCTTCATTGTGAATCTGAAAAATAATGATATTTTACGAAAAGCATAACCTTAACAGCGATGCAAGGACAAATTAAAGATCAATTAATCATCTCTATATTCATTTACAAGACTTTAGCGAGTGGCTAACCTGTCGATCTTCAATGAAATCTTACACTTGAAATTATTTCTATTTCAGTCTCTGTTGCCAACTTAAAGTGGTCGTTCAGTCAGAAGTATACGACGAGGAAAGAATAGAAGAATAAAATAGCTTCATTTGTTTGAACAAATTTTTGGCATATAATAATTCAGAATACAATGTGCGAACAGAAGATCGAATTGATAGTTTTCTGGAAAGCTTTGGATTGCCACTCAAATGTTAAAATCCGAAAAAGCTTCAAATTCGTCTACTTGGGACATCAAACGTTGTGATTGTGATTGGCGAAATTTCAGCCTGCAAGATGTTTTCCAATCGTGCTTCTTTCTCCAACCGACGCAATAAAAACTCCAAGTTCTAAAATATAAAAAGTGCATCGCCTTTGAAGCGTCCGGGGCGCAGAATATCATTGGTTTATAAAGAAACATGTTTCAAAAATTTAACAACATAAAGGTTACTTGATGTTAGAAAACTAACAAATGTGTGGAAAAATTAATTTTAAGCACGACTGATTTATAGGTCGCTCCAAGGCATCGAGCCAAGATGCAACACGTACCGTTGTTCCCAGTGATTAGATCTTTCGAGATTACCATTGAGGTGAATTTTGTAATTGGAACCAATTTAAATAGTCTACCACACATTTGGTGATCAAGTTCCCTGCACTGACATCCTCCAGGTCAGCACACATGATTCTGATCACGCGCACACTGATTGTCCTAGCGCACCCCCGGGATGTCAACCACCACTGGTTGTTCATTCTAATGATTAAAATAAGCGTTGCCGTTTGATATTTCCTCTGAATGCCGAACAAGTCAATGGTTGGACTATGTCGGTGAACAGAATGATATGCGGCTTACAAGGGGAATTTTTGCCATTTATAGAGAAGAAGGAATGAGTCGTGTTGTTCCTAGCATAAAACCGAGAAGCTCATCATTCGATTGTTGATTACACCCCGCTAAGCGATACGAAATCGAATATGCAGACATTCCATGGCTTTTAATATACAACATTTTCAGCTGGATTGTCCTTATAACTTTGTCAACTTTAGGATCTTAGTGTTAACTGATTGGTAAACGCTCGATATTTTCAACTGCATGCGGTAAAACCCTAGAGTAGATAGAGGGGAAGTGCTCGACCAATTTTTACATCTGCTGGGCTGAATTATAATCGGGTTACCAGATATTAAATTAATGGTAGCTGTTTGAAGTTTGTTTCGACCAATAGCTCGTTGTATCCTATCATGAGTACCATAAAATTTGACAGTATTTGTAGCTTTTTGATACCGAGGCTACTTTTATTCCATTAGTCATTAGCACATCGCATAGCAGTCTGCTGGACGTTATCTCTAGCCACTCTAATAAGTTTTGAGTTTTCATTCGTTACCAATCAGAACTCAAAACTCAGAAAGTTTTACGGTAGAAAAAACAGTAAGCTTAACAATAACCATAGGATGACGAGGTGTATTGAGAAAAATATAAAATCTTTCAAAAATCAATAGGGACAGTCACATATCGCTTTATTCGTCATATATTTGGCGAGTTTCGAAGCTATCTATAGTCGCAAGTGCCGTGCGGTCGCATTATTTTGAGCTCCTGATTATCATGATGTACTGTTCTTACACGTACTTGGATATATTATACCTTGTTGGAGTATCCCACCGAAGTCAGCTTTCTTCATATACCACTCTCGTAGCGGTATTTGATAATACGAGCGAATTCGGATTTCTCGTGATTTTTGTTTAAAGCCAGACGTTCGAAAAGCAGGACGGAAGCACACGACCGGTTTCACGATTATTGCCGCTCATCAGGTATGCGTATCCGTGACCTGACATTCGAACGCCGTTCTGACTTTGTGCTAAACCCATTTATTAGCGAATTCGAGGATAAATCCTCATTTGCAAATTGAAATTTATCTTTCATGTGGGGACTAATCTAAGTCCCAACAGTTGGTGCAATGTAGCACCATTAACTGTTTGGAATATTTTTGCAACATTCCAATAACAACATGATTGAAGTTTTTGTTTAAAGCCAAATTTTTATTAATAAGAAGTATATGATCGGGTTGGGCACACCTTGCAGAAACCTTATGATGACATCACGCGTCATGCTCTGGTATGGAACCCAATCTGGAAGAGACGGGTCGGACGCCCAAGGCTATCTTGGAAGTGCTCGTGTGAAGAGGAAATCCGCAAGTGTGGACTTAACTGGAACGGCATCAAACTAGCTGCTATGGACAGACCAAACTGGAGGCAAGTTGCCGAGGCTCTATGTTCCTCCAGGAACTCAAGGGATTAAGTCAAGTAAGTCATATGATTTCGTGATTTTCCCAAATTGGATCTGCGCGTGGAACCCTGTTAATACTCTGCAAGTTCTCAAATGGATTAACATAATCGGAAAGAACTTATTCTTCGCCATCAACTGGTTATATGTTCAACATCGTGCGATCAACTACCGAAGCGTATCGTCAGATTCAATTCTAATTTTCCTCTTATTCGTGATAACCGCATTTTGTCGCGCTCACGATATTCATCATCGATCACTTGACAGAACCACCGCTTGTGCAAAAGCCCCTGAAAAGTGCTATTCACAACCCTGACCGAATGACCCACAAAACCGCATCTGGCTGTGTACGGTTTGCTAAAATTTGGTAAGTCCTAAGCCAAGGTCTTTCACGTGTTACGCGTGTTCGATGAAAGTGCATGCAAAATGCGACAAATCGCTGACCTCGGCCTTGTTAGCGATTATTAATGGGGATAATTGTCTCGGTGTTTGTTACGTTTGCCAGGTTTGCAAGGCCAAACCAACAGCGTCATCCTCGCAAGTGAAGACCACTGAGTATGACCAAAGTAATGTGTTGCTCACATCCCCCGCACTTACACATCACTACCGGTTTCTGGCTGTTTGCGTCATCAGACGGAGATGGTAAGATTAGGTTAAGTGTGCCTTGAAACAGTGCATAAGTGGTAAACAAAGTTAGACTTGGATGCCACTGTTACATAGGGTTCGCACAACGAACCACGATGTTCAAACACAGAATCACAAAGTGATTTTTGGTCAAGCACTCACGGCGCTTAAGGATGACCAAAGTAATGTGTTGCTCACACCCATCGCACTGAGTACGAATTTGATACGCATGTAAATGGATTGGAATCCAGTATACAAAAACTGAATGAACTGTTAAATAAACGTCATAAAAGCACCATCGTTACCCTACTTAGAGGTTACTGCCAAAGAGCCAATAGAAAATCCACTGTACTCGAACAATCCAACATTTGACTAGATAACCTCGCAGATGGTGACAAAAACGAGTAAATGTTCGCCGGTAACGCCTGTAACGTTGCCAAGAATCATGAAGACCTACTTAATTCCCACAATGGAACACGCATCGCAAGCATGGACTCCGTGAATGAAAAAAGATATTCTTGCTTGACAAGATATATCATCGTGCAACTAAACTCGTGCCTGGTTTTTGAGACCTTACATACGAGGAAAGGTTGAAAAAGCTAAAGCTCCCCACTCCCCTACAACGTAGACTTCGAAGTGACGTTATCATTACTTACAAGATATTGAATACTCCAGATCATCCACTCAAACATTTGTTCAAATACCGTGAATCAGGAATTACACGTAGCCACTCAGCGGCACTACAAATTCCCAATTCCCGTACTAATTGTCGCCGATATTTCTATTCGGTACGTGTCTGTTTCCTGTGGAATGCCCTTCCCGAAGCAATTATCACCTATCCCTGTATCCAAACATTCACTCGAACCTTGGACACTTATTTGTTACATAACGATTTGACGATGCCTGTGTATTGACTCAGGGTAAGCATATTACTTGACTCCAGTGACATCGTATAAGTGATTTTTATACCTCTTATGAACACATATTTACTATG